>JAXCGZ010004202.1:62500-67500 GCA_037179515.1 Halocaridina rubra
GTAATGTAATATTGAACTGGGAACCATTGATTTCTTAATATTTTTTACCGTAACTTCGTCGTAATTTGAATAAAATATTCTGTCACAATATGCAATCCCACCTAGATTTCTGAAACAGGAAAAGAGAGCGTGATCCATGTTCAGCATTGTTAATTCACTCTGAATGCTGTCTCTTTTATTTTTCCTTTTCCTCTCTGTGGACACTTTCATATGTTTAATGGGTTTCTTTGGGCTTGTGGATAACAATTCTAATATTAGAGAAAGCTTTATGACAACTCGTACGTCATTAGATTTGTTATCTGTCTTGTGAGACATCACTTCTCCAGTAAGTGGCTGAAGGACAGGTTCAGCTGCAACATCCTTGCACACATTCTTTCTTAGGCCTAGCATATACACCCCGGACTTCCTCGTGTCTTATACACAGGAGTCTTCCTTAAGCATACCATAGCATGATCATCTTAAAAAGAATATCCACATGGACACATTTCTGATAGTTCCTCGATTGTCCATTTTACTGCCCAGTATTGGCATCTGTATATTGTTTTTGGTTTTTAAACTGAAACCTTTTTCCTTAATTGGTAAGTATTTGAGCTATTTAGAGGCTACAGCCACTTGTGCCGTTTAAATATTCCTTTTAATTTGAGAAGATACTTGACAACATTCTGTGAAGCTGTTCCATGTGTTCACTGTGACTATTTTGGGAGGATTGTTTTCTTATTTTCAGAATATTAATACAATAATATCCATTAATATATTTTGTGCTTCCAATTACTTTACTAATGGTAAAGTCTGAGTTATGAACTCTCGGAATTCGGAGAGGTCCATTTGCAAGGTTAATTAGTCCCACTCCTAACCTTGGTGCAAAAGTGGCATCTTCCTCTGAACGTCATGTGTCCACGTGACAGAGGTGTAATATATTTATTTCTAATGCTGTTTTGCTGATAGTAGACATCAGGTAGCGTTACATTGGTAACACGCTGGCCTCGCATTCGCGAGGTCGACGGATTGCGCCTCGTCCAGGCAAGAGAGTTTAAGCTGTTTACTGGGGAGGTTACTGCTGTGGCTGGTCACCACAGTGGGGGGGGTTGGGGCCTGTGCCGGCTGGCGACCGCTCTATGGGTCCTCCATGACCCGATCCACCCATCCGTGGTTGGAGAATCTAAAGCAAGACATCAGATAGTTTTCTTGATATGGCCTTCATGTATTTATCAAACAAAATATAAAGGCGGTCATTTTGTGAATTTCTATAGTCCATTCTTCTTTTGTATGACAAACTCAGCCTTGAAATCTGGTGACCCAATGACTGCTCCCAGTTGATACTTTATTGAAATTACATTTTTCCCAAAATAATTGGACTCAAAAGTACCCATTACTTGTTGTAATTTCTCGATTTGAGTGGCATCAAAAATTCGGATATACTTTAGTCTATCCCGACATTGTTTCATATAAGCAACACTTCCAGCATACCACAAATCTTCTTCATTGGCATCGTTGTCTGGAAATGTTTGTCCAGAAGGGCTAAACATGGCAATGACATGAAGGTCCCCTTGAGTCCTCTGATTTTTTTTTTTTTTTTAAGGGGGATAATTTTATTTCTGGTTTCACCATTATAGCATAGATTGGCTGGTTACCCAATTGTGTAAATAACATACTGCGTAAAACTGGTTCATTCTGGTACATTACTCGAGCTGCAATTATTTGGTAGATCAACAAGCATATCTGCATTTACATTTCCAAGATGTTTTTCATTGTTTGATGGCTGCTTCTCTTCCAGCTTGATGTCCAGGACACACCTGGAATTTCCAAGCAGCCTCTTTAATAGCGTTATTTATTACATTCTTGGTGCATTTCCCAATGATTTTCTTAAATATTTCACCCATTTCGTTGATGCTACAATTACTTTTACTACAATATTTTCTACTGTTGCTAAACTTCTGCAGCTATTGCTACTGCAACATCAGCACTAACACCAACTGCAATAAGAACTGCAATTCTCTTTAGCAGAATATAAAATAAAAAATAATGAAAAAATCACATAAAGAATTACCTTTGATGGCAGTAACTATAATTACACTCGTATTTTCTTCTCGGCATGCAGTTGTCCTCAGGAAATTGCAGTATGAGAGAATGTGTGACAGAGAGACTAATTGCATGAAATTCGACTTGATTGTAGAGCATGAACTGCTGGAGAAAAAAAGTTGATTCTGGATGCTCCAGTATTTTAAATTAAATTAAAGGACATGTTCACACTCAGAGAGAGAGAGAGAGAGAGAGAGAGAGATAGATAGATAGATAGATAGATAGATAGATAGATAGAGAAAGAGAGAGAGAGAGAGAGAGAGAGAGAGAGAGAGAGAGAGAGAGAGAGAGAGAGAGAGAGATAGATAGATAGATAGATAGATAGATAGATAGAGAAAGAGAGAGAGAGAGAGAGAGAGAGAGAGAGAGAGAGAGAGAGAGAGAGAGAGAGAGAGAGAGAGAGAGAGAGAGAGAGAGAGAGAGAGTGAATTAAGCTTTTCTCTAACATCAAAAGCATATAATTATATTACTGTACAGACACATGCGAACACACACTTATACGCATTACACGTGGCATGGTGCATGATTCAAAAAAAGAAAATAATAGTTTTCTAACGCTTGCGAGCATATTTATCTACTCATCTACAGATACATTTGAAGCTGAGTACGTAATTATGCATTTTCTTTTTACCGTGCCTAGTCCATATATATATATATATATATATATATATATATATATATATATATATATATATATATATATATATTTATTTATATATATATACATATATATATACATATATATATATATATATATATATATATATATATATATATACATATATATGTATGTATGTATATATATATGTATGTATATATGTGTATATATATATATATATATATATATATATATATATATATATATATATATATATATATATATATATATATATATATATATATATATTTATATATATATATATATATATATATATATATATATATATATATATATATTTATATATATATATATATATATATATATATATATATATATATATATATATATATATATATATATATATATATAGAGAGAGAGAGAGAGAGAGAGAGGAGAGAGAGAGAGAGAGAGAGAGAGCATCTCTTGATACTTATCATAGAGACATAGCGTCAGAGAAGACAGTATTATTTAATGAATTCATAAAACACAGAGGATCAAGTATTTCATTTGAAGAGACTATAGAGAGCTTCTCCCAGTGAGGTAGCAGAACTTTTCCTTAGAAATAATATTCAGCAATGAATCTGCTGGCAAATTTGGTGTGCGAGCATTCGGAGGTTAGGCCTTCATCATTGGGCATTTACTTTTGCCGAAAATTATTACTGGTGACGAGATCTAACACCCCATAAGGGAAGCTCTATTTACCCACTTTTCTCAGAGATATTTGAAGCATGGTGATTAGTGGCTTGAGTAAATTATGCCGTCTTCTCAGTTGCTATGTACACACACACACACGGGATCCTAGGCCCGATTTCTTAAACAGTGTAAACCTAGGATACCATATTGTTAGTTAGCTAGACACACACAAATGGATTTCATAAATGCATCTGATGCTGTTCTGTGTATGGCTAGGATCCCGTACGGGATCCTAGGCCCGATTTCTTAAACAGTGTAAACCTAGGATACCATATTGTTAGTTAGCTAGACACACACAAATGGATTTCATAAATGCATCTGACGCGGTTTTGTGTATGGCTAGGATCCCGTACAGGATCCTAGGCCCGATTTCTTAAACAGTGTAAACCTAAGATACCATATTGTTAGTTAGCTAGACACACACAAATAGATTTCATAAACGCACCTGACGCGGTTCTGTGTATGTCTAGGATCCCGCACGGGATTCTAGCCATACACAGAACCGCGTCAGATGTGTTTATGAAATACATTTGTGTGTGTCTAGCTAACTAACAATATGGTATCCTAGGTTTACACTGTTTAAGAAATTGGGCCAAAGACTTCTTCAGACATCATTTCTTTTTCTTGGGGTTAATAGTTTTGCTAACTACTAGACAGTGAAAAAAAAAAAACCTAATCGTTGTTTAATATTACTGTTGGCTAGTTGTGTACAAAATTATGCCAATTGTTAAATCCTCTGTGGTATATATCATATTTTTCCCTTTTGGTATACCAACATGGGTTGGTTCTTAGATAACAAATACTGCTACTGGCTCTTCGTGTTATCATAAAAAAATACGGAGCAACTTAGGTATCAGAAAATATTTAGGGGAAAATATTTGGTCATGCCGTAGGAGGAGTAGTGAGAGACAGTATAAGGTTTATCGTGAAAATCTCTCAATTCTATATTACCTTAGTATGTAATGCCATATAATTTACCTACGTAATATTTGCATTGCGTAGTATGTCTTGAGCTGATGTCTAAGTAAAGAAATGTTTTCCCTAAATTTCCCAAATTATTTTAGACTTGTGTCAGCAGTCTGCAGCTCGCAACCAAATGTTCATTGATTGTCATAAAAAATGTTCTTTCTCTGGCATCAGCTGGAATAAGACCAGCTGGCAACTGAAGCCTTGGAAGCCGTTCCAGTGGCACTCTATACGGTTCCAGTATCCAGACGGCTCAGTGTGTGATGAACAGTGACCGAGGGTGGATGTACCCTATGGAACTGTGTGAATCTTCAGTAGGAAATATTTCCTGTATACCCAGGGTACATCTATCATTAAATAATTTCCCTGTAATAATTATAAATTATATATTGTGAGCATGAAATTATATGTCAAAGTGTTTGGAATAAGATTTGAGAAAGGCTTTAGTTTCCCTATTTTAGAGAAAGAGAGAGAGAGCAAGTCCCACATTGTAACAGTTTTGTCCTTACACTCGTAATTCTTCGAGCACAGATGATAATTTGCAGAACTGTTCTTTTACCACTGAGGTAAATGTAATATTACTCCATTATCCACATGCAGT
>JAXCGZ010004203.1:0-10000 GCA_037179515.1 Halocaridina rubra
GTCTTTTTTTTATTTTACTCATCTTGGATGATCAGTTCGATATAAAGTGAATATAAAGGGGCAGTCAGGTCAATGAAAATTGTGCCATAAAATATCAAAATAGCATTTCCCACGAGTGGCATGATAGGTCTATCCTGGCTTCTTGTTTTAGTTCATGACTCATTATTTTGTATATTCGGTGTAGTCCTCAACACAGAGCTGCTCTCTACCGTCAGGACCTCATCTCAGGCCTAATCCTGCCATATCTCTAGGTCTCCAGTACTTCGACTATTCTTTCAGTCTGTCCTTTTCCTATTGTGTATTATTACCTCATTTCTGTTTTGTCCTTAACCTTTTACTTTTTCTTCGTCTTAATGTTTTCTTCGGTCCAGGACCATCGTTGATGAGGGCAATTTTCTTGCCTGTCCCGGTGTCACACTCATAATAAAAATTATGCAATATTTGCTTTGTTAATGGCAATGACATTGTTAATACTTTCTAATGCTTCGATATAGCGTGAGTATCTAGACTCTAGAGAGACATTTGCTTTGTTCGTGTTTTCCAGTCACCCGGAAATATACTTTAAATCAATGTACTTTTGAACGTTTGTTTCTGATTCCATGGAATAAATGAAAGGTTTTTAAATTTTTATGTAAGCACTAAGCGTTTTTTCAGCTTCGTAATTCCGGTTCTTTTTCTATGCCTACATATACACCGAATATTGTTTCATATTCGTTACACATCTCTCACTATCCCTTCACATCTGACAAATTACTCAACATTTCCCATCTCGTTTCTCTTTGCTTTATATTTTCTTCGTACCAAGGCATAATGAGGGCAATATTCTTTGCCCGTCCTGGTATTGTAATCATGAAAAAGGTACTTGTGTTAGATCCTCCAAGGGGGTAGAAAACCCCTAGGGGGAGCGTCCCTCGGGGTGACGGATGGAGAGCAGCTCTGTGTTGTGGACTACACAAATATACAAAATAACGAGTCGTGGACCAAAACAAGAAGCCAGGATAGGCCTATCATACCACTCGCAGAAAATGCTATTGTTTAGGAAAGGCAACGAACTGACAATCCATGTACTATGGATTGCCAAACTGACAGACTTCGGTCTACCAGGCGTAGAGAGAGAGAGAGAGAGAGAGAGAGAGAGAGAGAGAGAGAGAGAGAGAGAGAGAGAGAGAGAGAGAGAGAGAGAGAGAGAGAGAGAGAGGAGAGAGAGAGAGAGAGAGAGTGAGAGAGAGATGCTTTAGCTCCTATACAAATTTTGATAACTGCCATTCCAATAGCATGAAGTCCTAAGGACATAGCTTTTGAAGATAAATCTGGACGTTAGAGAGGGGACTTGGATGGAAAATGCCTTTGAAAACTCAGTCATTGGAATTAAATGCTGTGTAGTTTCCAAAAAGGAAACAAGTCTTCTAAGTATGAAATTGAGATATAGGAGTAAAGACATGCGAGAGAAAAGTGTTGAGGATTAAATGAGATGAACCTTTTTTTTGGTTTTCTGTCGCAATTATTCCCTATTCAAACAGGGGACGGACACAGCCGTGTTGGAGCTGGGAGATTAAAGCCGGATGCCCTTTCTAACGCTCCGCAGCGAGGTCAAACACGAGTTTCACAGTTTTGTCACTTCACGACTACCGGCGCTTTTTTGCAGAGCTTGAGGACATGAATTTTTTACTTCCTGGAAGCTAACTTTTAGTGATAGGAAAATGGGAGAGGAAGGTGATTTTAAGGGGTAACAGAAAAAACACCATATATTGCAGTGGTTCTCAGCCTTTTTTTGGGTCATGCCCCACCTAAACATCTCTAAAATCCAGATGCACCCCCCGTGACATAAACGCGAGCGTGAGGAGGCGGAAAATACCTTGTGGACCAATTACACATAAACGTACATACACACAAATATTTTAACGCATGCATGCTGTATATGCACCGTATGTATTAACTCGCTCACACACTCACACAGACTCGCTAGAAAAAGTTAACTATTAAGAACGCAGTCTGGAATTGCCCCCCTTAAAAATTCATTTGCCCCCCCCCCCCTGTGGGGCGTGCGTCTCGCGTTGAGAAACACATATCTAATGACATGACTTTTTACATCCTGAGAATTTACTGCCTCATCTCTCTCTTTTGTTACTTATTTGCTCATTTGTTAATATTTTTAACATAGCTTCCTGTGGGTATATATATATATATATATATATATATATATATATATATATATATATATATATATATATATATATATATATATATATATATATATATATATATATATATATATATATATATATATATATATATATATATATATATATATATATATATATATATATATATATATATATATATATATATATATATATATATATATATATATATATATATATATATATATATATATATATATATATATATATATATATATTGTGAATATATAAGTCTGTGTGTTTGTATGTGTTTATATATACACATGCGTATATATACATACACACACACTCGCATTTATATATATATAATATATATATATATATATATATATATATATATATATATAAAATCTTTTTTCATGTACATATTTAGTATATATATAACGTGACCCCGTTTTTATGGCATTACTGCCTCCCTTGGGAAATCTAGCTCAGAAAAATATATCTCACTTCGATCTTATATGTTATATGCTAATAAGTTCCCTAAAATAAAATTGAATTGTGTATGAGAGAGAGAGAGAGAGAGAGAGAGAGAGAGAGAGAGAGAGAGAGAGAGAGAGAGAGAGAGAGAGAGAGAGAGAGAGAGAGAGAGAGAGAGAGAGAGAGAGAGAGAGAGAGAGAGCATTCGATCGTGTTATTACCTTATTGAATATTGGAATGTTACGATGAATCTAAATACCATTTTCTTTATATCTTACGATTGGTATTCGAACGGAGCCCTGGTGGCTCATTGGTTAGCGTGCGTGAGTCGAGAGGCAACGGATGTGGGATCGATCCCACTACGGAACGTTAGGATAGATATCCAGTAATTATACCTCTTATCCAACCTCTGTGTTTGTGAAACATAAACCGATGCACACTATTGATAATCGAATCTTGTACATGTAGAACAAAAATCCGCAGTTAAGAACGCTGAGCAACAGAGGTCATATAGCAGAGATTACTGAAATTTCTAAGGGTGGATCGGTGAGAAGGTAAAATTACAGAGTGACAAGGTGCTGTATTGAGCTCTGTAATTCTGTGACTTCGGTAGAAGTTCCAGTATTACAGAGCGCAATACAGCACCTTTCCAATCAGTAATTTTACATTTCTACCGATCTACCAGTAGAAGTTCCAGTTCTCCCTTTTTTTTCCACTTCTGTGGCTCAGCATACTCAACTGTGGAATTCTGTTCCACAGGTCCTAGGTTCAAATCCCAACAGTAGAAGGTAGAAAATTTGTAGTTAATAATGTTTGTATGTAATACATAATCCTGGAGATGGGAGAGAGAAATCATTCCCTCGAACACCTGTTGTGTCATAAGTTGTGAAGAGAGTGAAAGCGATGGGGAAATGAGAACCAGTAGTCCTTCCTTCATTAGATTTTCTTTCCGCAAAATAACCAAGAGGAGAGACTTGGATTGACCATAAGTTAATAATAGATAAGTTTATTTGTCTCAGCTTTTTTTTTCTTTTCTTTTTTTAACCTTGAGGGTTCTTTGCTGTACTTTGTAATTTAGAAACAAAGAGAGAGTGTAGTGACGTTCCACGATTAGCAATAGTCCCCGTAATCTTATTAGTGATAGTTATGTAGTCCTGTTGAGGATGTGGTAGTGATAGTAGAAGCGTCTCACGTCTCTTGAACTCTGTTATTCTAGGAGCTATGTATGATGAATACATCTCTGGAAATGCTGGTACTATTGCACTATTACACTTTGGTAAGGTAAAGTTAGGAAGGGTATTTTGTCATTGTCTGTTCCCGGTCTCTCTTACTTGGGAAAATTTTGTGTTTTTAGGGAAGGGGGAAACTTTACCTCTCCTACACGCCCACAAACACCAAAAAGGCGTAGTAGAGCAAATTTACCAAGATTGTATTTATTGATAGAAAAAAAAATGTGCCATTACTTCAGGAAGGAGAATAGGTGATTATTCATATGTTTGCTGCCACTCGAGGTATAAAAGAAATGCACTTCAAATGGACAGACTTGCATTGTTTTCAGTGATGACGTAAATTTACCAAAATAGCAGGCCAGTAATGCAATCTCGTCTATCATGAAATCTGTAGAGAGAATACGCATATTATATATGTTTCTTCCGCCGCGAAAGACGTAAATAAAATGCACCTTACCTAGCTAGATTACATTGCAAATAAACTCCATTCATTTGAGATGAAAGGAGGATATAATAAAATAGATTTTACCGAAATAACAGACCAGTGGTGAAACTGTTTTTTTCCGCCACTCATATAATAACAACGTACAGTTTTACCAAAATGGCAGGCAGCTAATGGAACCAATTGCCTAATGAACCCAGGAAAGAGAAACGGCATTATATATATATATATATATATATATATATATATATATATATATATATATATATATATATATATATATATATATATATATATATATATATATATATATATACATATATATATGTATATATATATATATATATATATATATATATATATATATATATATATATATATATATATATATATATATATATATATATATACATATATATATATATATATATATATATATATATATATATATATATATATATATATATATATATATATATATATATATATATATATATATATATATATATATATATATATAATATATATATATATATATATATATATATATATATATATATATATATATATATATATATATATATATATATACATACATACATATATATATATATATATATATATATATATATATATATATATATATATATATATATATATATACATAATATATATATATATATATATATATATATATATATATATATATATATATATATATATATATATATATATACATAATATATATATATATATATATATATATATATATATATATATATATATATATATATATATATATATATATATTCTTGTATTGCTTGTAAAGGCATATATAAAATACATCAGACTAGCCTTACAAATACAGTGCATTCACTTGTAAAATGAGTCGGGTGAAATAATGCAACATCGAAATAGCAGGACACTAGCAGACCCAATTACACCATGAATCTTGTCACAAAAATAGACATATATAGTATATATACATGTCCTGCATAGCAGAGCATGAATAATATGCAGCTTATATGGTCAAGCCGCACTTCAAAGAAATTGCATTCATTAGTGACATAAGTAGGTTGTAATACAATTTATCGAAATAGCAGGAGAGTGGTGGAGCCAATGGCACCATGGATGCCGAACAGAGACTAAGCATAAGATATATGTATACATATCCGTAAATAAAATGCAGTTTAATTGGTTAGACTAGTATTGCATATAAAATGCATTCATTAGTGACAAGAGTAAGTTTGTTTGGATGCAAATGTATGTAAATTAACAACATCAACCATTGTCTGCGCAGCTTTAACAGTCCAGTTTACTTGAAATTTTTATTGCTGCAAATTAGCTTTTTTTTTATTTAATTGTTTGCTGTTTATTTGGCAATTGCTGCATTTTATGTGATGAAAAAAAATTTTTTTTTCTCTCTCTCTCTCTCTCTCTCTCTCTCTCTCTCTCTCTCTCTCTCTCTCTCTCCTCTCTCTCTCTCTCTCTCTCTCTCTCTCTCTCTCTCTCATTATCATAGCTTGGTGGGGAGAGAATTTTAATTACCATCTTAAATAAATATTTATTGCCCAATTTGCTGTAGGGACATGAATTCTTAAGTAGGAGAGCAAAACGTACTTTACTTTTTAGCAACTTATCCCATCGTCACATGGGATCGCTGTTTATCAGTACCCTCGTACAGATAAGTGTAGCTTTTAGGCTTAAAACTTTACAGCTGGATGCCCCTCCTGACACCTGCCCTCTTCTTTGATCTGGGCTTCGGACCGGCACCGATATATTCTGGTTTGCTTACCCAGCAACTGGATCCTAGCTGGATGCATTCTCTAACACCAACTCTTTCCATTGATCCTGTCTTGGGGCTAGCACCAATAAGCAAAAATATAGATTAGTTCAACATGCTGGAGAAAATTATTTAAATTTAATTACATAAAATCGATGTACACAGATTAAAAATGAGTGTGTATGTAGGTATATACATTTGTGTGTGCGCCCGTGCGTTTCGCTGCATGTGATGATTATGTGTCTGTAGCAGCGTTCACATAGGTATACATTTGTGTGTATATGTGTACGTGTAGCTGTTTGTGGATACCGGAATTTGTGTATGTAGGTGTGTCCGCATATGTGTATATATGTGTGCATGTATGTGAATGACGCGAGAAGAGACCTGTTTTTTGTTATATGTGAAAAGAATGAGACAGTAGAAAAAGTACATAAACAAATAATATATATATATATATATATATATATAATATATATATATATATATATATATATATATATATATACAAACACACACACAATATATATATATATATATATATATATATATATATATATATATATATATATATACAAACACACACACACACACTATATATATATATATATATATATATATATATATATATATATATATATATATATATATATATATATATATATATATACATACATATATATATATATATATATATATATATATATATATATATATATATATATATATATATATATATATATATACACACAATATATATATATATATATATATATATATATATATATATATATATATATATATATATATATATACACACACACACACACACACACACTAACTGCACTATGGCGTAAAATTAATTATTATATGTAGTCCCGGAGGTCATGGTATTTATCAGTAATAGGTTTTTCTATTCTCTTTGTTATTGCTGTTTATGTGCTTGTTTTTTTTTTGCTGTAATTAGTACTGCATCTATTGTTTTTGCTGCTTTCTTCACTTGCGCAGTAAGGATGGGTACTATTCCACTATACACCCTATACCCTTAATTATTTACTCACTGAGATTACTGAGTCGATACCGGTTACCAAAAGCGTCGCTGATATTATTGCTTTTTTTACTTCAGTTGTTAGTTTTTGTTACTTTTGCTTTTTTATCTATTTATTTATTTGTTGTAGTCACTTCAACATATATTTAATATCCTCTATTATATATATATATATATATATATATATATATATATATATATATATATATATATATATATATATATATATATATATATATATATATATATATCTATATATATGCATAATATATATATATATATATATATATATATATATATATATATATATATATATATATATATATATATATATATATAATTCCAGGTCTACATTATTTTGTTCTAATATTAACAACTTTTATTTTTTATATGTTTTTATGAATGACACAATGGCAGGCAATAAAATTGCCGTCATTTCGCCATGGCACTAAGATAACATTGAGAAGAAGACAAGTTAGAGGCTTAGGGACAATTCAAAAATAAGAGGATGATAAACGAGAGGAAAGGGACAGGCTGAAGGATTAGTGAAGGTAATGATGACCTAGAAATATGGCAGGATTAGGACCTTAGATGACGATAGATCAGCTTTTTGAAGGTAGATGGGTCATAATAGTTAGGAAAGACAGAAGGAGGAAGAGAGTTTCAGAGTCTGGAAATGAAAGGGAAAAAGCAGTCACCGCACCGTCCAATCTGCGATCTACAAATCTTCACACAGTACCTGTGAGACATCGGCAGCTGGGAAGGGCTGCAGTTCGCCAGCTCATCAAAGCAGCGACGGAAGTATTAATGACAGAAAAGAGAAAGGGATAATACCTTAAAGCAAAGAGAAAGAGAATCCAGATTAGAAATAAGAGAAGAGCCATTGATGAGACTGATTGTCTTAGATTCAACTCTTTCAAGGAGACAAGTATATTTAGAAAGACTCCAAATGAAAGTATTCTTAGCATGGACGGATAAGATCTTTGTAGATTTTAAGTAACTGGAAAGAGGAAAAGTAATGATGAAAACGAAACAGAACTCCCAAATTTTTTATTCAATTTTAAAAATTTGGATTATATGATTCCTCCAAGACAAGTTCGAGGCAATCTAACTTCCTAATGTTAATAGCATTGAGAAGGTAAATTTCGTTACTTTTGAAGACAATTAGGGCTATCAGGAGGAGAAGAAAATACATAGATAACCAGAAACTGTGTCTTGGAGGCATTAATTTATGCTATGTTTTTGATGCCTCACTCCGATACTCTCTGTAAATCGGAGCTGGGAGTTGAAGAAAGAGTGATACGAGACTGGTTACGAGTAGCACTTGAAAGTTGTGAAGAGAAGTCAGAGGAAAGTGAAGAGTAGAATCGTCGGCAAAGGAGTGGAGAGGAGAGGATGATGGGAATTGGAGAAGATCGTTGATGAAGAGAAGGAACAAAGTAGGTGTAGCAATAAACCCTTGAGAAGCACCACTGGTAACTGAGAATGAGCTAGATGTTGCATTGTCAACAATCACAGATATAAGGCTATCAGAAAGAAAACTGGAACTCAGAGAACATAGAGAAGGGGTAAAGCCATAAATGGGATGTTTGGCCAACAGAGCCTTGTGCCACACTCTGTCGAAAGTTTTAGAGATATCAAGGGAAACGACAAATGATTCCCCGTAGTGCTTCAGAGAAGATGGTCATACATGATTGAGAAAGGATAGGAGGTCGCCGGTGGATTTTGCCTTGTGGAAGCAGTAGTGGCAATCGGAAATAATCAAGTTAGATTCAGAATGTTTCAAGAAGTGAGAAGTGAGCAAAGTTTCGAATACTCTAGAGATAGAAGAAGTTAGGGTAATTGGTCGGTTGTTGGAAGATAAAATGGTCACCCTTCTAAGGAACAATCTGAGCTAGAGGGTGCCATCAAGATGAAGAGTAGATACTGAATGTAGAATGAGGCGAAAAAGACTGGAAAGAACGGAAGCCAGTTCATTTGCAAACTCCTTAAGGATCCTTGCGGGGATACCATCTGGTCTAGATGCTTTGATTGTCTTTAGAGGCAAAGAACCTTATGGACTTTGTGTGAAGAAAAAATATGAGTGGGCATAGGGTTAGAGAGTAGTAAAATATGAGGGTCAGGTGCACTGGAATTGCTTATAAAAGACTTGGCAGAAAAAAGAGAGCCAAAGAGGGTGGTTTTGTCAATGGGAGAGCAAACTATAGAACCATCAGGATAAATGAGAGAGGAAAGCTTGAATTGCAGAAATCTTTGCAGAACTTCATGGATAAAGACCAAAAACATTTAGCAGTGAAAGAGGAGCTTATGCCATCAACTTTCCCTCTTAAAAACAAGCTTTAGACCTATGAATCTGAGCAGTAATAAAAACAGAGCGAATTAATGCAGATGGAGAGGCTTAGTATGACCTAGATCCCTTGCCTGCATAGCTGTTAAACATGCATGGTCAAACCAATGATCAGGTGAAGAAAACTTTTGATAGAGAAGGGGATAAACGACTCCATTCCTGTTGTTATGATTTCAGCAACTTTTGGGCTACCTAATCATGGTGTTGTTCCAAATGCAGTAGTCATCTTATTGAAAATTAAAGATAGAGTATGCAGATCATTACACTGGGTATGCTCAAAGTGCCAAAGATGGCGCTGAGTAGGGGAAATTGATGAAGTGGGGAGTGAAAATGGAAGATATTGAGATCAAAGTTACCAAAAGAGGAAAGTACAGAATATAAATAGCTTGTAGGATTAGTAGGAAAGAATAGGTCAAGAGTGTTGGCTACATGGTCGTGGAAAGCAGAATGTTTGAGAATCTGCTCCAGATCACGAGTGGCAGGCAAAGCAAGGGCCTCACTTCTTCCCACATCAGTGTGAGAAAAGTGAATTT
>JAXCGZ010004203.1:17500-25000 GCA_037179515.1 Halocaridina rubra
GAGTAGCTGATGCATGGAACAAGCTTCCTAGTATGATAGTAAATGCCAATACCTTAGACACCTTCAAATGTAGATTAGATAGACATATGACAGAGGTAGGGTGGTTATGAATAGGTTAGTGCTTATTAGAAAAATCATAAAAAGAAAAACAGAATAAATAAGTAGAGTAGAATAGAATAGGTTAGACATGCTGAAAATACAATTCAAAAATGGAGCTGCCTCGTGTGTGCCAGTAGGCATGTTGCAGTGTCCTCTATTCTTATGTTCTTATGTTCTTATGATAATAACAATGGTTTATGAAAGGTGAATATTATTTTGAGACTTGACATTGAATGAACTCCTTTTCTCAGGAAAAAAAAAATACCTGGCTTTCATTCGTTTCTATTTTATGTTTTACAATTACCGTTATACACATAAAAATATATTTAGAATGTAATAACTTGAGTTGCCATTACACACACACACACACACACACACACACACACACACACACACACACACACACACACACACACATACATATATATATATATATATATATATATATATATATATATATATATATATATATATATATATATATATATATATATATATATATATATATATATATATATATATATATACATATATATATATATATATATATATATATATATATATATATATATATATATATATATATATATATATATATATATTTATATATATATATATATATATATATATATATATATATATATACATATATATGTATATATATATATATATATATATATATATATATATATATATATATATATATATATATATATATATATATATATATATACATATATATATATATATATATATATATATATATATATATATATATATATATATATATATATATATATATATATATATATATATACACACATATATATATATATATATATATATATATATATATATATATATATATATATATATATATATATATATATATACATATATATATATATATATATATATATATATATATATATATATATATACATATATATATATATATATATATATATATATATATATATATATATATATATATATATATATATATATATATATATATATATATATATATAAATATATATATATATACATATATATATATATATATATATATATATATATATATATATATATATATATATATATATATATATATATATATATATATATATATATATATATATATACATATATATACATATATATATATATATATATATATATATATATATATATATATATATATATATATATATACATATATATATATATATATATATATATATATATATATATATATATATATATATATATATATATTTATATACATATACATATATATATATATAATATATATATATATATATATATATATATATATATATATATATATATATATATATATGAATAACTACACATCTTCTGTGGTGTGTAGTTGGTAGCGCCTTGACTTAGTAATTATAAGTCCTAGGTTCGAGTCCCGGTCGGGGTAAAAAATTATTCATGTTTTCACATGTTCTCAGTGCTAGGAGAAATGCTATCATATTCTGTGACTCGCAGAGTGCGCTTCTGTCACTGAGATCATTAAAAAGCTCCTACAAAACTCACATGGCTGAAATTCAAGAGGCTCTTATTGATTGCGCAAAACTTAAACTCCAAGTTAAGTTTTCATGGGTACCCTCCCATGTTGGGATAGTAGGTAATGAAAAGGCTGACAGGCTGGCAAAAATGGCAACTGAGAGTTCAGTGTCTGAATCTATAACCACACTGACTCAGTTTAAAACAATGTTGTATAATGAGATTATGGAAGAGCAAGAACTTTCTACACTCACACAACATGTAAACAGCTGTTCGATCCAACATTATGAAAACTTCAGAAGGCTGAGACACATATACAGCATGGGTAAAATGCTTACAGGTGACTGTGATAGAGTTGCTGCCCGTATAAGACTTGGTTATAGAAATATATGGGAGGTGAATTGCGAGAAAACTGGTAGAAAGCACCCAGAACACTCAAAATGCCATTTATGTGAGTGTGAAGGGGGCAACAATTTAGTACACTACATTGCAGAGTGCACAAAGCTTAAGGACTTCAGACCTCTTGGTCTGAGCTACTTTGAACTTTGTGTGCACTTTTGCAACCCAGAGAACTTATATCCTGTACTTAGTGTATACCCAACGTTGAAAATGTAATTCTTTTACCCTCTTCTCCGTCTACATCTTTTCCCACATTTATGTGGGGTCGATGTTTCTGGTCAGTTTTCTCCATTTATTTCTGTCCCATACCTCATCACCCAACAAACCTTTAGACCTCAGATCATCATTGATGCAATCCATCCACCTACGCTTTGGTCTCCCTCTCCTTCTACCCTGCATATCCATTTCCATCACCCTCCTCCCAACATACTGTTCATCCCTTCTAACGACATGACCATACCATCTTAGTCTACTTTCTTGTATATTATCTGATATTTCTATAACTTTGAAAAAAAAAGAGGGGTGGACGGAATACCTTCTCTCTCTCTCTCTCTCTCTCTCTCTCTCTCTCTCTCTCTCTCTCTCTCTCTCTCTCTCTCTCTCTCTCTCTCTCTCTCTCTCTCTCTCTCTCTCTCTCTCTCTCTCTCTCTCTCTCTCTCTCATATGCCTTTTTATATACATAAGCCACTTTTCCCCTTATAAGGTGAGTGGCTGAGTAAAGGAATACTGCTCTGACTTTCTGGGAAGAGAAAGTACAGAGAAGGGTTCTTTCATTCCCTTCGCTCCGCCCCACTTAGTCTACTCTTACGACACGCAGGGAAACATGGAGGAAGTATTCTAACCCCCTCCCTCAAGAGCTCATATGTATGTATATGTGTGTACATGTGTACATGTATGTGTATATGTATATGTATATGTATATGTATTTATATGTATATATGTATGTATATGTGTATATGTATATGTATGTGCATGTCTATATGTATCAATAATTACTACTTTTGATTCATAACTCTATCTATATACAAAAGCTGTAGTAATGATGATGGTATAATAATAATAATAATAATAATAATAATAATAATAATAATAATAATAATAATAATAATAATAATAATAATAATAATAATAATAATAATAATAATAATAATAGTAATAATAATAATGATAATAATAATAATAATGATAATAATAATAATAATGATGATAATAATAATCATGATGGTGGTAGCAATGGTTGTGATAATAGTGATAATGGATTAATTGACGTAATTCTCTCTCATGTACATAATTTGAAGGGTGGAGAAGGGGACAGGCTTTCAGTCTTTCTCTTTCTTTTCCTTCCAAATTTATCTTCCATTATATGGCACTGTGTTTATGTGTATGTATGTATGTATGTTCAGGTTTATATGTGTACGTATATGCAATTAAGTACATGCACTTTCCTCTGCTGTGTTACCCTCAGATGACAATGATGTGTATGAGTATGCATGGATGTGTCTTTATCTGTAGTAAGGACGAATAACTCCTTTTGCTGAAATGAATACCACAAACTCTCTCTCTCTCTCTCTCTCTCTCTCTCTCTCTCTCTCTCTCTCTCTCTCTCTCTCTCTCTCTCTCTCTCTCTCTCTCTCTCTCTCTCTCTCTCTCTCTCTCTCTCTTTGATATGTATGGCTATGAAGCCCCAGTGGTGTTTCTATTGCTCATCCAATTAAAGCATGCATATATGTGTATATATATGTGTATGTGTATGTATGTATGTGTGTATGTATGTATGTATGTATATATATATATATGTATATGTGTATATATATGTATATATGTATATGTATGTGTATATGTATATGTATATGTATATGTGTATGTATATATATATATGTACCTACGTATTATTCTAACCTGAAAATTGTTATTCTATATCTGCTTCAAATTGTCTGCAGTAGTACTGTTGAAAAGTGAAATGTAACTTAAATGATAGCACTCAACAAGGGCTATTGAAAATATTGTCACAATGATTACTCTTCAAGTACTCTTCAATTATTACACTATATTTTATTATTAATTACTTGCTATGATATTTAAAATTAATTGCAAATTCTATTAGTATGTTATTTATACATAACCACATAGATTGTAATGTTATCAACTGCAATATGACTGGGAGTGCCCATGTGCACATGTCCCCATGTACAGTTATCTGAATAAATAAAAAAAAAAATGTAATGTGCTTGCTTGGTTATATATATATATATATATATATATATATATATATATATATATATATATATATATATATATATATATATATATATATATATATATATATATATATATATGTATCTATATATGTATATATATATATATATATATATATATATATATATATATATATATATATATATATATATATATATATATATATATATATATATATATATATATATATATATATATATCTGCATATATTCTATATACAGTATATACTATAGATGTGATTACCTAATTGTGATTACCTAATTGTGTTTACGGGAAAGAGCCCAAAGCTCGTATCTTCCCGTCTCCTGATCGGTTCCATTTTTAGACTTAGTGATACTTATCGTACCTGTCCTTAAAACTATGGATTGAGATAGCATTAACTACCTCCTCGCTTAGCGAATTCCAATTATCAACTACTCTTACACTGAAAAAGTATTTCCTTACATCCTGCAAACAAGTTTTCTTACGAAGCTTCAAACTATGACCTCTAGTTCTAGAGCCACCCATATCGAAATATCGATCCCTATCCACTCTATCATAACCATGAAGGAATTTAAAGACTGTCACCATATCCCCCCTTACTCTTCTAGCTTCGAGTGATGGCAAGTCTAATTCCCTCAGCCTCTCATCATAACCGAGATTGCATATTTCTGGCACCAGTTTCGTGGCATGTCTTTGATCTTTTTCAAGCTTAGCTATGTGCTTTTTCAAGTGCGGATTCCAAAAGGGGGCTGCATATTCCAGTTTTGGCCTCACATAGGTTACATAAATATTTCTGAACATTTCCTTGTCCATGTGCCTGAAGGCTACCCTTACATTTGATAAGAATGCATATGCTGCCCTTACTACGCCATTTATATGTATTTCTGGAGACAAATCTGCCAGTATGTTTACTCCTAGATCTCTCTCATTTTCTGTCTCTTGAAGTTGTACTCCAGCCACCGAGTAGTCAAGCTTGGGCCTTCTTGCACTTGTACCCATTCTCATTACCTTACATTTTGAGGTATTGAATTTCATTAGCCACTTTTCTGACCACTCATGCAGATTATTTAGATCCTCCTGAAGTTCTCTACCATTGTTCTCGTTTTTTACTTTCTTCACAATCTTTGCATCATCTGCAAACATATTCATGAATGAATTTACAGACTCTGGTAGGTCATTTACATATACAAGGAACAAAAGTGGCCCTAAAACTGAACCCTGTGGAACTCCACTACTAACTCTTCTCCATTCAGACACTGAGTGTCTTACTCTAACCCTCTGTTCCCTTCCTTCTAAGTAAGTTTTTATCCATTCCAAGACATTTCCACCTATTCTAGCCATTGATTGCAGCTTCCTAATAAGTCTCCCATGTGGAACAGTGTCAAACGCTTTCTGGAAGTCTAGGAATATGCAATCTGCCCAGCCCTCTCTTTCCTGTAAGAATTGGCTTACCTCATCATAAAATTCTAATAAGTTTGTTACTGTTGATCTTCCTTCTCTGAAGCCATGTTGCCTCACTGACAAAAAGTTGAAGGATTCCAAGTGAAGAGAGATATGTTTCCTTAGTAGTTTCTCCATAACTTTGCAAACTATGCTGGTCAAGGAAACTGGTCTATAGTTCAGAGCCGTATCCCTCCTTCCCTTTTTGAAGATAGGTATCACATTTGCTTGTTTCCAGCATCTTGGAATCTCCCCCGACTCCAGTGACTCCTTAAATATGATACTTAGTGCCACTGATATTGTGTTTGCGCATTTTTTAAGCACATGAGGGGATATGTCATCAGGACCTGTAGCTTTATGAACATCTAAATCCATCAGCGCTTTGCATACCTCTGTGGCTGTAAGGTTGATGTTCTCTAATACCGGCCCTAGAGCTTCTATCACTGCAATCTGAGGGGGTGGGGTATTTTCTACTGTAAATACTGACTGAAACTCCTTGTTCAATTCTTTGCAGATCTCTTCGTCCGTCTCAGTGATGCTTCCATCCGCTCTCTTTAGCCTTAAAACCTGTTCTTTTACCTTCAGTTTTCCTCTGATAAATCTGTGGAAAAGCTTGGGATTTTCTTTAGCCTTCCTGGTGATGTCCCTCTCATAATCTCTCTCTGCCTCTCTCCTTTTACTTAGGTAGTCATTTCTTGCTCTTTTGTAGGTTTGCCAGGCATTTATGTTTTTTCTCCTCCTATACCTTTTCCAGTATTTGTCTCTCCACTCCTTAGCTCTTTTACACCCATTATCGAACCATTTCTCTCTGGCATGAATTACACCTACTTTGGTGACAGGTATGCAGCAATCTACTATCTTCCCATATTTCTCACAAAAGATGTCATACATTTCTTGTACAGATTTGTTGTAAAATAAGGTTCTCCAGTCAATAACTGCAAAAAGCTCATTCATTTTGATGTAATCTCCTTTCGGATAGTTCCTCCTCATGTCCTCAGTGCCTCTACTCTCAGGAAGAATGTCTTCAGTGATATACTCCATCAACAACACACAGTGGTCACTCTTTCCAATTGGTGGTTCATACTCAATATTTTCAATATCCAACACATTATCTGTGAACACTAGATCAAGTAGTGATGGCTCATCCCCACCCCTGGCTCTTGTTGGTTCCATTACATGTTGGTGTAGGAAATTCCCTTGTACGCAATCTAGGAATCTTGCCCCAAATGAGTCCTCACCACTGTGTGGGTCAAGATTTATCCAATCTATCTCTTTATGATTAAAGTCTCCCATAATCAAAATCCTACATTTTTTCTCCCGTGCCATGTTAACAACTGAGTTTATGACTTCAGTAGTACCTATATGACTTTCCTCATAAATTTCAAGCCTATTTTGGTTCCTTGGTGGGTTGTATACAACAGTTATTATAATACTCTCTGACCCAGTATTTATGCGAGCAACAAGAAATTCCTTGAACTCACTTTCTATAGCCAAGTTTATTTCTTCAACTTGAATCCTCTCACTTATGAGCAGTGCTATCCCTCCACCAGTCCTCTCAGATCTTTCGACCCTTAGTATTCTGAAGCCCTTAGGAAAAACTGTGACACTGTTTATGTCCTCACTCAACTTAGTCTCTGTAATTGCTACTATATCTGCCTTACTGTTGTGGATCCTATCTTTTAATTCTACTGCCTTACCAGCTAATCCATCAGCATTTGTGTATAACAATCTTAATGAGGCCCCATCCCCTGATCTTTTGTCATTATCTTCTTTATCTCCCCTTTGTCT
>JAXCGZ010004203.1:35000-37500 GCA_037179515.1 Halocaridina rubra
TGAAGAAGAAAGAGTAGCTGTGGGTGTAACCGTGAAAATTGGTGTGGCAGGCGGATGAGCAGGAAGGTTGTGAGTCGCAGGAGGAGCCGTAGGAGGTGGTTAGGTACAGCTTGTGTGGACGGGGCAGCTTTGGGCACGGAAGCTGTGCCACTCCAAATGTGTGACATCTTCTGTAGGAGTGCTGTAATTTTTTCATTTTCCTCCCGGCGTCGTAAGCCATCAGCTTTCCTACGAAACTCATCCTGGTAAAGTAAGCGCTGCTCAGACTTGAAAAAACTTTAGAAGTTGAAGGACATCACCGCTATTATCCTGTGTGGCTGTAACATTGGGAGTTAGCGGTGGTGGGAGGGATTATGCAGCAGCCTCTGCCTCATAATGAGTTGCATGTCTCTCATATTCCTCGTGAGGAGCGTTGAGGAAATCGTCCAGGGCATGTGGGGAGTCTACAGAACTGGCAAAAGAAGGAGAATCAGCCACTGAGCAGTAGAAATAGGCAGATAAGGCTCAGAGTGATTAATATCCGGGAATGTAAAGCAGATTCTTGTGTAAAAAGTAGTGAAAATGAGTGATCAGTGCATGAGTAAGATGCAAAACACCACTGGGAGGGTATGCGCTGTACTGACTCACTATATACTACACTCATTGAGCACTACTCACTACACTAAAACGTCTTTTACTACACACTGCTGGGGGTTCATTAACCCTGATGAGTAGGCTGATTGCACTAACTGTCTCTCTTATAAGACACACACAGCCTGAAAAAATACTCCCTGTGCCATGTTGATATAGGTTCTGAAGGTAAAACTCGGTTCTGGCCTTAAAAGTCTATTACGAGAGAATATATACATATATATTTATAAGAGACTATACACCCGAATATACAATATTTATTTACTAGAGACTATACGCCTGTACGTCATTGGCCAACCAGCTTTTTAAAGGATTACTTAATACCCATATATCCACATATATCTTCATATAAGCCAAGCAAAGTGTCAGGTTGGAAAAAGTCACCACACCTCTACAAGGTTACACAGACTCTTACGCTGGAGGAAAATCAGCCCTAGCTTCTTGTTGGAGGATATAATAGAAATTATAATATTATTTTTCATATTTCAGAAAAATATATAAACGGAGGAGACAGCATTCGTTGGCTTTATTTATTCTAAGACTTTTGGCCATAGTGTGCAATACTATGTTATTCGCAATCCACTCCCAATGCAGACAGCTGCTTATAGCTTTGTTTTTGCAAATACATATGATATAATATGTAATAATATAAATATATGTGTATTTATAGACTCGTGGCATGTAATCAGTTACATATTCCTGTCAGTGCATACACAAAGTAAGCAGCTCCTGGTAATTTTTCTTATGCACATATGTATGGTAAATGTAGTAAGATAGTCTTATTAGCCACTAACCACGCTATGGTATATGGTACAATTATCTAATCATGTCAGTCCATACACAATGTAGACGGTTGCTGTTAGCATTGCGTATGCATACACGCATAGTACACAAATTTCATAAGATAGTAATCTAAGCTGACAACTGCCTATAATTTTGTGTATGAACCATCGCATGACATTTAATGCAGCAAACTAATCATGTCAGTTCCTACACAAAATGTGAAACTGATTGTAGCTTTGTTTATGTACACATATCGTACAGAAAATAATATAGTTTATTACACAATGCCACAATGCAGGATACTAAAGGCAGCCTTGTTTAAGCACATATTCTAGGTATATAGTGTAATGAACTCAGTTTTATTAGTTCATACCCAAAGCATGCAACTGCCGGTAGTTTTGGTGATGCAGACGCACTTAACGACTGTCTCATTCTACAGTTACACAAGTGTTTAATGATGGAACTAACAATGCCTGTCTGATAATTTGTGACGATTGGTTCTTGTTTATGATACCGTAGTTGTTGTTTATCTGCTTTGTTATGTTGTTTGTTCCGAATACATTTGCTAAGTGGGTTGTCTGAATACAATAAGGTATATATACCAGTGGTATTCATTGTTTTGTTTGCAGTATATATCACAAAGAAATACTCTTATGCTTGTTTTGTTTTTGTACAATATCTACTACTACTACTACTACTACTACTACTACTACTACTACTACTACTACTACCAATAATAATAATAATAATAATAATAATAATAATAATTATTATTATTATTATTATTATTATTATTATTATTATTATTATTATTATTATTATTATTATTATTATTATTATTATTATTATTATGCTTGTAGTTGCTAAATCTTGAGAAACTACGTTTCCAAATGTCTTGTAATTAAGAGAATATTTCGGGTATGTATATGTGTGCATTCCGACCCAACGTGTCGATATTGCGAGAGAAAACGCGCAGTTTCTCCTCTCTTTCTCTTACTCTTGTTTTCCTCCACTTCCTCCTCCTCCTCCTCCTCCTACCCCTCTCTCCTCCCCGCCTCCCCCCTCCTACCTTCTCCTTTTCCTCTCC
>JAXCGZ010004203.1:50000-57500 GCA_037179515.1 Halocaridina rubra
CTTCTAAAAGTCTAACAACACCAGCTCTTGAAAGCTTAAGAAGAGAGCCTTAATTATACTCAAAGCAATTTACATCTATCCCCCCCCCTGTTCCAAGTCTAAAATAGAGTTCATTGCTAACCATAGATACACCATTTCTTGAGCACCAGTTAACTAGCTTTACATTGAAATCTGAAAGTTTTTCATTCACTTCATCTCCGAAAACAAGGATGAGCAACTTCACACACACACTGATTCGGACAATCTCATCTTTAGATATTAATGCAGAAACCATTACAGTATCCCTGACTTATTAAAAACTTTATATACAGTAAATAAAGCATTCACGTAGTGGATATGCTATCTTTTCAGTCACCCAAGACGTCAAGAGATCAAAATTAGCCTCTGGACTAGTTCTTCTGATTGTATTATCTCCCATGTCGCTTACCTTGATCTCTTGATGATATGAATCCCCAATTAACAATAATTTGTTGTTTGATTTGATTTGTCACTTCTATTTTGCGAAATTTAGCTGATAAGGTGTAAATGTGTTCTTCAGCTATTTTCAGACTTGTTCTCAAGAATTCCATTTCCTTATCCTTTAACAGTAACTGGAAGATTAATGACACAAATTTTAGAGTTTGTTCCACTCTCAATAGCCTCAAATCGACGAGAAAGTGTTATTTTTCATCACTCATCTCATCTAAGCCATTTGGACTGTTGATTTGATAGATAGATAGATAGATAGATAGATAGATAGATAGATAGATAGATAGATAGATAGATAGATAGATAGATAGATAGATAGATAGATAGATAGTTGGCTCATGACACCATCCGCCCGTTGCGATACTACAGGTGATTTTTTTTTTTTTTTTTTTTTTTTTACTTAAATAGGTCTGTCCAGGACAGGTCGATCTTAAGTCTTCCTTCAGTTACGGTTCTTTTTTTATGCCTACAGCTACAATGAATATTCTTGGATATTCATTACACATCTTTTATTATCCCTTCACATCTGACAAGTCATTACACTCTCCATCTCTGTTTCTTTTTGCTTTATGTATTCTTCGTGCCCAGGCCCGATGAGGGCTGTTTTATTTTATTATTTTTTGGCCCGTCCTGGTGTCGCAATCATATAAAAAGACAGATATATAGATAGATAGATAGATAGATAGTAGTCGCCGTGGCTCAGTCGATAGCGTCCGCGACTCTGAGGCGTCAGGTCGAGGGTTCGCGCCCCGTCACGGTCTTAGGTTAGCAAGGGCATGCACTCAGGGTAACGATTACATCTGCCAAAACAAGCCCTTCGCAAGAAGGCAACCGTCCTAGCCCTTGGTTGAAAAGGGAGTCCGTGACGTAAAACCGGAAGTGATAGATAGATAGATAGATGGACAGACAGACAGACAGACAAACAGACAGACTATATTAAGAAAAAGGCTAACTATTAAATCTGTATCCAGTTTTGCACCTACTTTTTTTTTTTTACGAGTGTAACACCGGGACAGGCAAAAATTTGCCCTCATCAGGCCCGGTCACGAAGAAAACATTAAGACGAAGAAATAAGACAGAAAGAAGGGAATAATACACAATAAGAGAGGGACAGGCTTAAAGAATAGACAAAGTATTGAGTACTTGGACCTGTTTTCGATTCCTTGAGTTGTATTTATAGCATTTCTTCCTAAGTCTGAACTTCACTGGAAAAAGGAAAGTAGTGGCGTCTATAGCTTTTATTTATTTTTTGTGTCAAATTTGGTTACCAATTAAGGGGGGTTTACACGGTCAAACGGTTCGTCGAACGCGGTTCGACAGACAAGTGTTTGAAGTGATGCTCGAACGTGTGAACGGGGTGTTTGGTTGTCGAACACGTTCCGTGTTCGACAACCAAATACCCCGTTCACACGTTCGAACATCACTTCAAACACTTGTCTGTCGAACCGCGTTCGACGAACCGTTTGACCGTGTAAACCCCCCTTTACGGAACAAGCAGCTCAACTTTGTACCGGGTCCTAAGCGCTGATAAATTGATAGGGATGTGTTAGGGAAGGCATTCTGCCGTACAAGACCGAGCCAAAAGGTTGGTGAGAAAAAGAGACCCCATAAGAACCTGGGAAAAGCTGCTGAGAATTTAACCGGGTATTATGGATACATATTCAGATAATCATTTATTGTAAAGTGAAAAGAAGAGAATAATTTAATAATTTCTTATGTTCTCTGCAATATTCAAAAACAGGAAAAAATAGCAATTAGGACTACAAAGACAGGAAGGAGAACTGACAAAATACTAAACTTACCTCCCTTTTTGTTTTAGCTCTTGGAAATCTCACCTTCAATTGATTCGGTTTTACGTCTCGAACTCCCTTTTCTACTAAGGGCTAGGACGGTTGCCTTCTTGCGAAGGAATTGTTTTGGCAAATGTAATCGTTACCCTAAGTGTATGCCCTTACTAACCTCAGCCCGTGACGGGGCGCGAACCCTCGACCTGCCGACACAGAGTCGCGGACGCTACATTTAGCCACGGAGACTATAAATCTCACCTTCAATTTATCTGTCGGCAACTCGTGATATTTCTCTCTCTCTCTCTCTCTCTCTCTCTCTCTCTCTCTCTCTCTCTCTCTCTCTCTCTCTCTCTCTCTCTCTCTCTCTCTCTCTCTCTCTCTCTCTCTCTCTCTCTCTCTCTCTCTCTCAATTTCCACAATGCATTTCGCCGTTCCAGAAATGTGTCCTTTATGGGACTCGAATTCTTTTCTAAACTTCTTTTAGTTTTTGTTTAAACTCGATAGAATTAACTTTTTTTATGCGTACTCTTATGCGCATATTCACGCATGGACGATATTTTTGCCTTTGACAGCTTGAAATATATATATATATATATATATATATATATATATATATATATATATATATATATATATATATATATATATATATATATATATATATATATATATATATATATATATATATATAAATATATATATATATATATATATATATATATATATATATATACATATATATATATATATATGTGTGTGTGTGTGTGTGTGTGTGTGTGTGTGTGTGTGTTTAGAGATTTATCTATATTCTCAGGTATTTGGCAATGAGAAGGTGATATGGAGGAGTGACCGTGCTTATAGTATTGTGTGGAGTAAAGATTTGGAATGAAAGAGAGGATGAAGAGAACAAACTGAATGTAATGGAGCTTGGGTGTTTGAGTGGCATGATAGCTGTGTCAAGAATAGAGTGGGAGATGAGGAGGTGAGGAAGGGAACGGATGGAGGTAAGCTGTCGGAAAAATTGGCGCAGAGTTCTGAGATGGATTTAGCATATGGAAGTAATAAATGAGAAACAACTGGCAAAGGGAGTGTGGAGGGCAGATGTAAGTGGAATAGGGTCGAAAGCAAGAACTAGAATGAGATGGATGTATGGGGCAAAAAGTGTATTAGGTGCAAGTGGTATGTCAGTGGAGCTGGATGGGAGAGTGCGAGAGGTAGGGGTGAGTGAAGAGAGATTGTGCATTGGTGATGGAAACCAAAGGATTTGCCTCGAACCTAATCAGTGATGTAAAGTCGTGTCGGTGATCATGATATAAGACAGTGGAGGTCTAACGACAGAAGATCCTGCCCATTTGCAGTGTGGAAGACCCGAGCAGTGTGGTGGCATTAGGGGATTTGTCTTGACCCTTTATAGCCAAGGAACTAAGACAGGTGATTGGATTGAACTGGCTTCTTGCGAATATATGTGTAATTTTACTCGGCCACCCCCTCAACAGATAGAATATGTATGTAATTCCTCATTCCATATGTAATTTTTTCAAATTTTTTCGTCTAGATTTGTTTTACGTAAGAGAACATAAATGATCAAGTTGTGTCTACAGTAAACATAGGTTTTCCATAGAGATCACTTTTACTCTTACCTCCCTTTTCACTCCCGCAAAAAAATTGCAACCTTTTATGCAGTTATTGAACAAAATCTTTTAAGACTTCAGAAAAGGTCCCACTATCTTTGTGTGTGTGTATATATATATATATATATATATATATATATATATATATATATATATATATATATATATATATATATATATATATATATATATATATATGAATCATTTTTACCCCGACCGGGACTTGAGCCTAGGACACATATGTACTGTGCCAAGGCGCCACTATCTACACCACAGAAGGTCTTAAAAGGGAAACAAACCTTACAGCTAAATCTGCTATACTAGGAATGAATGCATTCTATCTGAATGCCACTCTGTTCATATTACATTTTTCCCCAACATCACTCGTGGCTTCGTTTTCGCATTTATTCAACTTCCAATCTCATTCGGGGCCAACAATATTCAAATAAGCACATTACCATATGAGAAAACATGAACCATTTTTACCCTGACAGGAACTTAAACCTAGGACACATAAATACTGTGCCAAGGCTCTACCAACTACACCACAGTACTTATGTGTCCTAGGGTCAAGTTCCGGTCGGGGTAAAAATTATTCATGTTTTCACATATGGTAATGTGCTTATTTGATTATTGTTAGCCTCGAATGAGATTGGAAGTTGAATAAATGCGAAAACGAAGCTACGAGCGTGGTTGGGGGAAACTGTAATATGGACAGAGTGGCATTCAGATAGAATGCATTCATTCCTAGTATAGCAGATTTATCTGTCAGGTTTGTTTCCCTTTTAAGACCTTCCGTGGTGTAGTTGGTAGCGCCCTGGCACAATACTTATGTGTCCTAGGTTCAAGTCCCGGTCGGGGTAAAAATGAGTCATGTTTTCACATATGGTAATGTGCTTATTTGATATATATATATATATATATATATATATATATATATATATATATATATATATATATATATATATATATATATATATATATATATATATATATATATATATATATATATATATATATATATATATATATATATATATATATATATATATATATATATATATATGTATATGTATATATATATATATAATATATATATATATATATATATATATATATATATATATATATATATATATATATATATATATATATATATATATATATATATATATATATATATATATATATATATATATATATATATATATATATATATATATATATAACATTTTCGAAACCTAAAAAGAAAAAATATTTTTTATACGTCTATCTCTAATTTTTTTTTCTTCTTGAAGTCTTTCAAGTTGCTTCCCAAATTCTTCAAATTGACCCAATTCATGGAAGGCGTTTGACATATAGAAATAAATAAATAAATAAAAAAAGAAGAACGATTTTCCACTTGACTGGCTGTCATCCCTGATCTTTCAGGTCAAGATTTTTATTGGAATGGAGGGGGGGGGGGTCCGAACTCTCCTTAACCTCCTCCTTTTTATTTCACGGTTTACCTTTATCGATTCTTGCTTTCTTTTTCCTCTTTCTTTTTTTCTCTTTTGTTTAATTCATTATCACATGTTCTTTTTCCTTTCCTTTTCACATCTTTATATCAAAATTTAGAATCAATTACAGATTAAGCACCTGATATAATTTTTGGTGCTTTATCTAGGACTGAGTTTAGTTAATGTTGACCACATGGTATAATTTTTTTACGTTTAATCTTAGACGAGGTTAGATTAGGTTAAGTTAGCTTAGGTAGGAAATGCAAGGTTTGATTCAATTAGGCACGTGTTAAGTAAGGTTATGCTAAGCTAACTATATAACCTTACTTCTATCCCGAATTCTAACCACGTAAAATTATACCTGGTGCCTATTCTATGCTTGACCTAACCTTTTCTTTTTAATCTTCTTTACTTCTCATGTTTAACATATTCTCTTTTTCTTTTCTCTCATTTGTTTTTGAACATTTTCACCCTTTTCTTTTTTATACCTTTAATTTACTCTTTTCTTTCCTTCTCTTATTCCTTTTTTTACCTTTCTTTTTCCTCTTGTTTTCTGTTATCTTTTCTTTCTCTTTTTTTCTGTTGCTGACTATTTTCACACGCTCTAGTCCCTCTCTTTTTCACTTATATAATTTTACCTTCTCTGTTATAATTTTACCTTTTCGTAGTTACCTATCTCTTTACATCATTTATTATTTTTTTCTTTTTATTTTTATCTTTATTATTCTTAACCCATATTATACGATGCTTCCTCTTTTTTCATTTCTTTAATTTTGCCTTTTCTTTCCATCTTTTCTCCCTTTTTAATTTTGTACTTTTATTCTTTCTTTCTCATTTTCCGCTGCTGTTTTTTTACCATTATTACTCGACCAGTCCTTTTTTTACCTGTCTTTAATTTTACCTTTAATTTCTATCCTTTACCTTCCTTTTTTTTTACTCCTTTTTTAACTTTTATCTTCTCGTTCTTTTTTTCTCTGTTGTATCTAACCATTATCACGCGTTGTTTCCCCCTCCTTATTTTCACTTTTGTAATTTAACCTTTTCTTTCTTTCATTTCTACTATCCTTCTTTACCTCTTGTCTTACTTTTAACCTTTTTTTTTATCTTTTTTTCCTCTATTGTTTGGAAAAGTTATCACACTTTTTTTACCCTTTCTATTTTCACTTATTTTATGCCTTTTCTTTCTTTCTTTTCATCTGTTGTTTTGAACCCTATTTTGATCTGTGTTACCATTCCGTTTTTTTTTTTTTATATATATTATCAAATAGCATTTTCCCCCTCATTCCGTCTGTTATTTTTAGTCATTGTCGCACTTTTAGGTTCCATTTTCTCCATACACTTGCATTTTCTCTCCTTGTTTTTCTATCATTTTAGCTATACTTCTGCTTCCTTCTTTTTCCACCTCATTAGTTTAAAAAGAAATTTCCTATCTTCTATACTTTGAAGCCTTTTTGCTTGTTTGATTTCCTTTCCTTTTCCCTTCACAATTTTACTTTTTCTTTCTTTCATTTTTCTTCTATTTTTTGGCTTAATTTTTAACCAATTTCGCAATTTTTCCTTCCTTCCTTTTTCATCTTAGTAAGTTAACCTCTTCTTTTCATTTTTTACTTAACTACTATCACAATTTTTTTTTCGTTTCTTCGCTAATTAAATATTACATTTTCTTTAACTTTTTCCTTCTGCCTTTTTTTTTACCATTTTCGCCTTTCTTCCCTTCTATTTCACCTCATTACTTTTTTCCTTTTTCTTTTGCTAATGTTGTTTCGAACCACTTTAAAACGTTTTGTTTCATTCATTTTTTCGCATCACTTTAATGTGTTCTCTCTTTTCTTCATTCCTTCTATTGTTTTTAATCCTTCTCCCACGTTTTATTTCCATCTCTTTTCACCTCATACTTTAACGTTGTCTTTCTTTCTTATACATCCATTTTTTTTTTTAGTAATTTCCACCTTTTATTTTCTTTCTTTTTCACTTCAGTTAGTTAACCTTTTCTTTCTGTCTATCTTAAAATATTTCTTAAAACAAATTTCGCACTCACCTTTTTTTTCCATTTTCTTTCCTCTCATCCTCTGAAATTCTCTATTTTTTTTAAAAGCAATTTTATACACCTTCAAA
>JAXCGZ010004203.1:67500-69892 GCA_037179515.1 Halocaridina rubra
GAGTTGAAAAAGCCATAGAAGAGACAGGAATATCAGGACAGGTTGAAAGTTGCATATGAGATTGTGAAAGAAAGAGAAGTTGGGGAGTTAGAGGAGGAATGGGGGTTGATGTCAGAATGTTTTGTGGGAAATGCAAGTGATGTGTATGGAGAGAGGTTTGGTGAAGGTGGCATTAGGAGGAGCAGCGAGTGGTGGAATGAAGGGGTGAAAATAAAGGTGGAAGAGAAAAAGAGGGCTTTTGAAGAATGGCTGCAGTGTAAAAGTAGGGAGAAGTATGAAAGATATAGGGAGAAAAATGTGGAAACCAAGAGGAAGGTAGAGGAAGAGAAGAGGTTGGCAAATGTTAGGTGGGGACAGGATTTTAGTAGGTCATATGAGGAGAATAGAGAGAAGTTTTATAAAGAAGTGAAGAGAGTAAGGATGGGTGGATCGAGGATGGAAGAGACAGTGAAAGATGTGAATGGACAGATGTTAAGAGGGAACGATACAAGGAAAAGATGGGCAGAATATTTTGAGTGCTTGCTGAATGTTGAGGAAGATACAGAGGCAGCTATAGTGGCAGTGAAGGGTGTGCAAGTGCCAGTAATGGGAGATGAAAATGAGAGAAATATTTCAAGAGAGGAGGTGAAAAGGGCATTGTATGAAGCGAAAGCAGGTAAAGCACCTGGAATGGATGTTGTGAGAGCGGAGATGTTGAAAGAAGGGGGTGTGACTGCATTGGAATGGTTAGTGAGAGTGTTTAATATATGCTTTATGTTGTCAATGGTGCCAATGGAATGGGTGATTGCTTGTATAGTGCCCCTATGCAAAGGTAAGGGAGATGTGTATGAATGCAGTAATTTTAGGGGTATAAGTTTGTTGAGTGTGGTAGGAAAAGTGTATGGTAGGATACTGATTAATAGGATTAGGGATAAGACAGAAAATGTGATCGCGGAAGTGCAGAGTGCTTTTAGGAGAGGTAGAGGTTGTATAGATCAGATTCTTATAGTTAGGCATTTATGTGAGAAATATTTTGCAAAGGGTAGGGATGTGTATTATGCATTTTTGGATCTGGAAAAAGTGTATGATAGAGTAGATAGAGAAGCAATGTGGAATGTTTTGAGATTATATGGAATTAATTGTAAATTGTTGCATGCAATGAAGAGTTTGTATGAGGACAGTAGAGCTTGTGTTAGGGTAGGGAATGAAGTGAGTGAGTGGTATCCAGTGAGTGTGGGACTGAGACAGGGATGTGTGATGTCACCATGGCTGTTCAATTTGTATATTGATGGAGTCATAAGAGACGTGAATGAGGGAGTGCATGGTCGAGGTTTGAGAATGGTAGATGGGGATGATAGCGAGTTGGAGCTGAATCAGTTGCTGTTTGCAGATGATACTGTGGTGGTGGCAGATTCAGAGGAGAAGCTGTGTCAGTTAGTGTCAGAATTTGGAATGGTGTGTGAGAGAAGGAATTTGCGAGTGAATGTGGGAAAGAGTAAGGTTATGAGGTGCACAAGGAATGAGGATGGTGCTGGATTGAATGTTATGTTGAATGGAGAGACACTTGAAGAAGTTGATCAGTTTAAGTATTTAGGCTCGGTTATAGCTGCAAATGGTGGAGTGGAAGCAGATGTGTGTCACAGCGTCAATGAAGGATATAAAGTGTTGGTGCGTTGAAAGGAGTGATGAAGAATAGAGGGTTGGAAATGAATGTTAAGAAAGTTTTGTATGAGAAAGTGGTTGTGCTAACTGTGATGTATGGATCAGAGTTATAGGGTATGAAAGTACGTGAGAGACGGAAACTAAATGTGTTTGAGATGAAATGCCTGAGGAGTATGATTGGTGTATCTCGGTTGGATAGGGTTAGGAATGAAGTGATAAGAGCAAGAATGGGTGTTAGAAGAGAAATTGCAGCCAAAGTAGATATGAATGTTCTGAGATGGTTTGGCCATGTGGAAAGGATGGATGATGAAAGACTGCTGAAAAAGGTGATGAATGCGAGAGTTGATGGGAGAAATGCTAGAGGGAAGCCTAGGCTTGGGTGGATGGATGGAGTAAGGAGAGCCCTGAATGATAGGAGGATAGATGTGAGGGAAGCAAGAGAGCGTGCTAGGAATAGGAATGAGTGGCGAGCGATTGTGACGCAGCTCAGGTGGGCATCTACTGTTGCCACTGGGCTGCATCTTACAGAGGTAGCCCTGTGGTAGGGGCAGTAGGAGGAGTTGGCAGTTTTGAAGCGACACAGGTTGTGGAAGAGCCGGGAGGATGGCCTGTGGCACTCCAGCAGCGCCATCTGAACGGTCGCTAGCTCCCTCGTCATTGCCCATAGAGCAAAGTATTCCCCTTATTGTTTTCTTTTTTTTTGATATCGGCTACCCCCCAATTAAAGGGGGAAACAGCCAAGGTAGATAAA
>JAXCGZ010004204.1:0-20000 GCA_037179515.1 Halocaridina rubra
ATCTGCAGGTCGATATCCACCCAGGTGCTGTATGGTCGCTCCCTATGCTCATGTGTCCTTCTCCAAGGAATGGCAAGCCCAGACCGACGATTGTGACCGCCGAGTTATGACTCATACTGAACAAGTCAAATGCTAGTATGATTGCCATGACTATCCCCTTGTCAGGTTGACTTTTGTCCAGTATAAAATACCTTACGTCACGCCGTTGGGAGAAGGTCGGAGTAGTTTTGGCCTGCGGCAGTTCTTGAGAGTACAAGGTACGTCTTACCGGCGGACGAGTCTGTTGGCGAAATCATCGACATCTCCATCCAGTGCCCTCTCCTAGTCTTGACCCTCTCCCTCATGTCCCTGTGGCCCCTTGCTCTGCATTGCAAAGTTCTGTAGATAATTCCCCACTAAATGACGTCGTTCACCTCAACTCATGGAAAAGAGAGTCCACTTATAAAGGTACTATGAGTGTGAGGAGAAAGGGAGGTGTGGATATATGAGTGTCAAGTGGTCCTTTAACAAGCTAGTTGGCCAAGTATGTCCTCGGCTGTTAGCTAGTACATTTTACTGATAGCTGATGACCTATTTGGCTGTTGGAGCCTTGGGAACGATTTTTGGTATTGTGAACAAGCCAATTAGTGAACAGGGCAGTGTGTGAAGAACAGTGAAGGATAAGTTATCTTCATAAGTAATGCAATACTTAACCCCCTGAGGAAGGGGGGTTAAGAATACGTCCTCCATGTTCCCCTGTGTGTAGTAAAAGTTGACTAAATGGGGCAGAGCAGGGGGACTGGGAATCCCCTCCTCTGTATTTTTACATCCTAGTAGCAAAGAGATGTGGGGGTATTCTGGAAGGATAGATCAAGCCAGAATCCTTGTAATTGGGTCTCTGAATGTGCATGGTTGTGGTGGTAATGAAAGTAAGAGGAAGGTGATAGGGAGCGAGTCTGAGGAGAGAAAGATAGATGTACTTGCACTGAGTGAAATCAAGATAAAAGGGAATGGTGAGGTGACATTTGGAAGTGTAGTAGGTAGGGTGTCTGGAGTTGAGAGAGGGAGAGGAAGTGAGGGAGTGGCTCTGTTAGTAAGTGAAGAGATGAATAAGTGTGTGTGGAATGGAAGGAAGTATCTTCTCGAATAATAGTGGCTAAAATGAGGCTGGGATGCGAGGCTTGGGTGTTTCTGAGTGCATATGGCCCTGGCAGTAAAAGAAGTGAGGAAGAGAGAGAAGAATTTTGGATGAATTCGAACGAGTGTGTGGAAGACATGGGAATGAATGTGAACGTGGTGTTGATGGGAGATTTGAATGCTAGAGTAGGAAATGAGCCAGTGGATGGTGTAATTGAGAAGCATGGAGTACCTGGTAGGATTGAGAGTGGAGAGAAAATTATAGAAATGTGTACTGAGAGAGAGAGAGAGAGAGAGAGAGAGAGAGAGAGAGAGAGAGAGAGAGAGAGAGAGAGAGAGAGAGAGAGAGAGAGAGAGAGAGAGAGAGAGAGAGAGAGAGAGAGAGAGAGAGAGAGAGAGAGAGAGAGAGATGTTGACTGCTAATACTGCATTTAAAAAAAAAAGGATCTGCACAAGTATAAATGGGTCAGAGTTACTAATGGAAGAGTAGTTGACAGAGCATTATTGGAATATGTTGTGGTGAACAGGAGAGTGATTGGAAGAGTATTGGATGTAAATGTATTGAGAGTAGCTAGTAGTGGAATATCTGATCATTATTTAGTGAAAAGTAGAGTGAGAGTGGGGGAGAAGTGGAGAAAGAAGAGAAGCAAGAGAGGAATTGAGGTGATAAAAGTAAATTAATTTTATAAGAAAGAGAAGGACTGAGCATCTAAGGTTAGAGTAAGAAATGTGTGGAATATAATGAAAGAGAAAGTGGAGGAGAGAGTGGAAGAAGCATGGAGCTGTTTCAAGGAAGAAGTTATGAAGTGTGCTGAGGTAGTATGCAGAAGGAGATTAACTGGTGAAAGTAAATGGAAAGGTAGTGAATGGTGGAACGAGCAGGTGAGTGCAGTAGTGGCTGAAAAGAAGTGGGCTTGTAAGGTATGGTTGCAAGTAGGTAATGTAGAGGTGTATAAAAGGCATTGTACTAAGGGGAGGCTAGCAAAGCTCACGGTGATGTAGGCAAAGAGAGAAGTGGATGTAACGTGGGCAGATGTTTGTCTGAGAATTTTGAAAGGAATCAAAAGATGTTATAGAAGGAAGAGAAAAGAGTGAGGAAAGGTGAGTGTGGTAATGAGGAGAGGATGAAATGAGCAGATGGGTAATTGCTACTAGATGAAATAAAGGTGAAAGAGAGATGGGCTAAATATTTCAAGAACCTGCTGCATGAGGAAAATGATAGAGAGGCAGATATTGTGGCTGTGGGAAACAAATGGAGAATGCCAATGTTAGGTGATGAGAATGAAAGAGAAATAACAAAAAAGGAGTTACATTTGGCACTGAGAGCAATGAAAGCCGGTAAAGCACCAAGGATAGAGGAGTGATATGTTGGATGCTTGTCAAAAGGTGGGGAGGCATTAGTAGAATGGATGGCTAGGTTGTTGAATGTATGTTTCAGGAAAGAGAGGGTCCCAGTTGATTGGAGGAGTGCATGCATAGTTCCACTTTACCAAGGGAAAGGAGATAAGTATAAGTGCAGTAGTTTTAGAGGAATTACTTTGTTGAGTGTAATTGATAAGGTATATGGAAGAGTGTTAATTGAGAGAATTAGGATGGGTACTGAGAGATTGATTGAGGAAGGGCAGTGTGGGTTTAGGAGAGGAAGAGAATGTGTGGATCAGGTGTTTGCGGTAAGACAGGTGCATTAGAAGTTCCTGGAGAAAGGTAGGGACGCTTTTTGGGCATTATGGACTTAGAAAGAGCGTATGGCAGGATAGATAGAGAGGGTTTGTGGAATGTGGTGTGATTGCATGGAATAAGTGGAAGTTTGTTGAATGCGGTGAAGAGCTTTTACACGAACAGTAGAGCATGTGTGATAGTTGGTAATGGTATAAGTGATTGGTTTGAGGTGAATGTAGGGTTACATCAAGGTTGCGTAATGTCACCATAGTTGTTTAATGTGTATATGGATGGAGTTGTAAGGGAAGTAAATGAAAGAGTATTAGACAGAGGCTTGGAACTAGTGGGTGAGGATGGAAAGTTGTAGAAATTAAATTAGTTGCTATTTGCAGATAATACTGTGCTGATGGCTGATACTGAGAATGTATCAAATCATTTGGTGACAGAGTTTATTAGTGTCTGTGTGTGATAGAAGAAAGTTGCGGGAGAATATTTGTAAGAGTAAAGTTATGAGATGCACAAAGAGTGTTAATGTTGGCATATTGAATGTATTAGTGAATGGGGAGTTGCTTGAAGAAGTTGAGAGTGTTAAGTATCTGGGGTCTCATGTATCAAAGAGTGGATAAGTGGATGCAGAGGTAAATCACAGAGTGAAGGAAGCAAGTAAATGTCTAGTTGGGTTGAAAAGTGTAATGATAAATAGATATTTGGGAATGAATGCACAGAGAAGGATATATGAAGGTGTGATGGTGCCAACAGCATTGTATAGAGCAGAAACTTGGAATGCAAGAGAGGATGAAAGGAACAAATTGAATGTAATGGAGATGAGGTGTTTGAGAAGTATGATTGGTATATCTAGAATAGATAGAGTAAGAAATAAGAATGTCAGGCAGAGAACGGGTGTTGTAATGAAGCTGTCGGATAAGTTAGATCAGAGAGTGTTGAGTTGGTTTTGACACATGGGAAGAATGAATGATGAGCAAATAGTGAAGGGTGTTTGGAGTGCAGAAGTGATTAGAGTTAGGGCAAGAGGGAGACCTAGAATGAGATGGATGGATGACGTGAAAAGAGTACTGAATGCACGTGGAATATCAGTGGAACAGGGAAGAGTGCATGCAAGAGATAGGAATGAGTGGAGGAAGAGTGTATATAGGTGATACGGGTCAAAGGGATTTTTCGCACCTGCTATCTTAGTGAGCTGTAATGGACGTGTGTGAGAGGAGTTGCCATGTGATGAAGCAGTGGGGTAAACCAGCTGCGTCTGTCGGGCTTCAAGGAGTTCAGAGGAGTGGTTGAGGTATATGTGGATTGTGGTGAATGCGCATTTCTTGGCTCGGCCACCCTCCATATAAGGGGGGAATGAGGCATGTGTATATTTATGTATGTATATGGTTAGTCGTGTAACAGCTGTAGTCATGTATCAGCTTTAGGCCCTGTTAGTCGTGTATCAGCCTTATACCCTGTTATTTGTGTATCAGCTTCGTGCCCTGTTAGCCATGCAAATATAGTGCCTGTCACGATTGCTCAGGAGTATAGTGTCTTGTAAATATATATGTATATTCAGGTGCATAGTCTCTTGGATATATATATATATATATATATATATATATATATATATTATATATATATATATATATATATATATATATATATATATATATATATATAATCAAATAAGCACATTACCATATGTGAAAACATGTATTTATTCTCTCTTAATAGACTGTATGGCCAGAACCGAGTGTTTCCTTCAAAAACCTACATCAATATACCTGATTATTCACCATTGCCTGGAGATCAATGGGTCCAGGAGACTGAAAAGGATGCATGGACCAGGCTATATGGTATATATATATATATATATATATATATATATATATATATATATATATATATATATATATATATATATATATATATATATATATAGTCGGGATTTACTATCACTGTCCCTTGCCTCTGACTTTCTTTAGAGACCTATAGCCTTTAATATCAATTATCCAGCAAATGCTCCATGACAACTCCCCTTTTCAAGCAAACAAGTAAAAAAAAAAAAATTCAGTTATCATTACAACTAAAGCCATCTCAATCAGTTACTGGTACTGTAAGAATACATTACCTAGGTTTGAGAAATAAAAATGAGACAACACTGTGTAAATACTGGCTAGCCATATTCATGTCAATAAAAGGTTTGTTGTTCTTGGATGTTCACCCTTGAGGGTGAGCAGACCTTCCACTTGTGGCCCGCAGGTGGGGTGAGATTTTTTTGGAGTGTACGTGGTATTCGCTCTTGCGGGCGAATGGGCTTTCCTGTTGGTGAGGAGGTGGGGTGAAATCTTGTTATTGTTGGTGATCGGACTTTCCTAATTGGCCCGCAGGTGAGATTGTGCAAAACTGTAAAGATAACGGAGAGCATAAGTATTCAGTTGTAAATTATTAGTTTACATCAAACAATTTAAATGAATTCCTGTTTTTGGGGTGAGAGAGAGTTATTGCATGGTTATCTTGGTGGAGGGTATTGTCTGATAATATTTAGTAGACTGTTCATGTGGTTATTTGTTGCTAGTCTGATGATGGAGCTAGCAACATGAAGGGCATTTGGGTCTTCGCTAGATGTTGCGGGGGCACCAGTTTTTCGTCGTATTTCTGAGAAAGAATCACATTCCAGGATGTAATGTAGAGGTGGATGTGGTGAGGCTACCTGGCAAAAGGTGCATTCCCTGATGATATCCTCCACTATTTGCCAGGTGCACATGTACCCGAGTCTCAGACGGTACACATTGAGCTCAGTGCTTCATACAAGGCTCTTAGGCAGGGTGATATGCCAAAGATCAGTGGTGGCTTTGTACCACCAGGTGGAGGGGGAGCCATTGTCTGTGCACAGGTTGTGTTTAGTTATTAAGGTGTTAAGGAGTGACTTGGTGGCTTTATTTTTTATCTGTTGCATCCCAGGAGACAGAGATATCTGGATTTCTGCTCTGAGAGTGGCTTGTTTGGCGGCTTGATCGGCTTCCTCATTTCCCTTGATGCTGACGTGGCTGGGAATCCAGGCAAGAGTGATGGCTTTTCCAAGACTGGTTGTCCTGTGGTAGTGGCTGAGGATGGTGGTGATGATGCGTACATTGTCTCTGAGGTGTGGCTTCTTGATGGCCTGTAAGGCGCCTTTGGAGTCAGAGAGAATTAGGGCATGGTCAGCTCCTTGCTGGATGAAGAAGTCAAGGGCGTTGGCTATGGCAACAAGCTCAGTCTGGAGCGATGAGCAGGAGTTTGACAGTCTCCAGGATAGGACGTGGTTTTCAGTGGTGAAGGCGGCGGCTGAGGCTCCAGTTTCTTAATTTACTGAGCCGTCAGTGTACTAGACTTGAGAGTTTGGCCTGCTCCAGCTCTGAATTTTGTCCTTATATATGTTTTTAAGGACAAGCGGGTTTACCAAGCTTTTGGGGTGGTCAGGGAGCTCGATCTTTATGTCGAGTGGTTGGTCATTCCATGGGGGTGGGCATCTGTATTCAGGAAGCGGTGTGTCTTGTATCTTGGCTAGGATGCTCTCCCTGACTGGCAGTGCTTGCAGGCTAGCGCAGACCTTGGCTGCCCAGGTTCTAGGATGGTGGTTGGGGTGGCGATTGAGGGCTAGATGGAGATTTGTGCCAGCTAGGCATTTATGTTGGGCAGTGGTGGTTTTGGCCACAAAGAGGGTCAGTCTTTGCTGAGCTCTGAGTTTGAGTGGGATGAGTCCCGATTCCATCTGGATGTTTTCTCTCTTGGTCCACATGGGGGCTCCTAGCATGGTACGTGTGGCGTTGTTTTGAATTACTTCTATCTTGTCCCACTGTTGGTCTGTTAGTAGCCAGAGTGTGGGACAAGCATAGTCTATGAGGCTGCGTATGGCTTGTACATAGAAGGTTCTGAGGACATTAAATGATGCACCATCGTAGAGGCCCGACATCCGACGAAGGACCGCTTGTCGCTGGCTGCACCTGTCGCGCAAGTGTTGAATTTCTGGTCCAAAGGTTAGTCTTTGGTCGATGATTACGCCCAGGTATTGGTGTTTGGTAACCCAGTCCACAGGCTCATTACCTATGACCAGATTAGTGTCTGGTCTCCACTGGTGGATGGGAAGGGCCTTGGTTTTGCGGGCATTGATTCTGACTCCAAGGGAGATGGAGGCTTGGTGAATCTTGGTGAGGCAGCGCTGTGTCTTGTTAGAGTTTCTGTGTCCTATTGTGACAAGGGCAAAGTCGTCCGCATAGTTGAAGAGTTTGGCTCCATGTGGTAGTGCGATGTCCATGAGTTTTTCCATGAGACAATTAAATAGGAAGGGGCTAAGGATTCCACCTTGGGGGGACCCATTTTCGTGGTTTTTGTAGGTGGAGTAGTGCCCATCTACTTTGACTCGTGCACTACGATTTTGTAGACTCTGCTTGATCCACGAGAGAAGGTTACCTTTGATCTGCTTGGATACGAGAGCAGAGAGTATTGCCGGCACATTGGCTAGTTCAAAGGCCTTCTCTAGGTCTAGAAAAACGATGTAACCACGGCGGTTGTTGATAAATGATAGCATGGAGGCTATGCATTCTGAGGTGCCTAAGCCAGGCTGGTAGGCAAACATGTTTTCTGGGAAGGGTGGGCATTTCCAGCGGACTCTGTTAAGTACCATCTTTTCTGCCATCTTGCTCAGGCAGCTTAGGAGGGAGATGGGGTGAGGGTTGTCAGCGTCCTGTGGTTTTGGGATGGGCTGAATGTCTGCTCTGTTCCATGAGGCTGGTCTGATTCTTCGTGTGTATGTCGAATTGATCAGAGAGAGTAGAGCAAGCTCCCCTTGGGGCCACATTTTTTGAATCATTGTGTATGTGATTCTATTGGCACCTGGGGCTGTGTTCTTAGAGCTTTTGCTTACTCTTAGTAGCTCAGTCAGGGAGAATGGAGCATCTGTTTCGTCTTCAGTTTTGATGGCCTCTTTTATTTCTTCCCATCTTGCAGTGGTGAGGTCCTGAAGTGTTGCTCTGGTGGTGATGGGGAGCTGGTTGGAGCTTGCTCTATCCGCGAATTTGATGGCGAGTTCTTCTGCTGCCCTGCTAGGATCCCTGTGGGGGGTGATTTTAGGAGGTTTTCCTTTAGCAAAGGAGTTGATGTTCCTCCACATCTGGCCCACAGAGGTGTGAGCATCTAGGGTGGAACACCACTCTAGCCATTTTTTCCTCTTGATGTTGCGAGTCTCTTCATGGACATGTTCTTTGACTGCCTGGAGAGTGCGGTAGGAGTCTTCAGTGCGACGTTTCCTGTGCATTTTCCAAATGACGTTGAGCCGGTGATTGAGTTCTTTAACTCTGTCACAGTAGTACCATCTGTCCAGATGAGTGGTGTGTTGTGGTTTGCAGAGGGGGATGGAGAAGTTTGCTGCAGCCTGCAGGGCATTGACTAGCTCGGCCTCTGCTTGGTCGATGTCTTCAGATGGTACGTAGGCTGAAAACCAATTGCTGAGGTGCTCCTGGAATCGGCCCCAGTCGGCCTTCTTGAAATTCCATCGAGGGGGAGGAGCAGGGATTTGAAAGATTTCAGGAATTGGCAGTGTGAGATGGATCCCATAGTGGTCGCTTGTGACCAGGGGATGAACTCTCCATGTGGCGTCCTGCTTTAGGGAATTGGAGACAAAGGTGAGGTCCAGTATTCCACCTCTGCCATGTGTTGGCTCATGATCGTTGAGCAGGGAGACATCTTCTTGGTCATCCAGCAGGCTCATGATGTGTCTGCCTGCAGCACAGGGGTGCTCATGCCTGAATCTTGGATGGTGCACGTTGAAGTCGCCTCCTATTACCAAGTCACGATGACTGGCTAGCCCGAAGAGGGTAGTCAGGTCTAAGCTACCTTCCCGTGATCTGTAAATGTTGTACAGATCTATGCAGCTGCCTTGAAGTTGAATGTTAACAGCGAGGATGTGGACATCTTCGCCGCAGTAGACCGGTCGGGTTATTTCCTTGGCTAATAGGTTTTTCCTGATGAAGGTGGCTCTGCCTCTGTTCTCCCCTGGAGACCAGTGCTGGTAGAATCCATTGTATCCTGAGATTTTTGGAGTGTATTGCTCTGTGCACAGGGTTTCTTGAACCATGATGACATCAATGTTGTCAGTCTTGGCTATGCCTTCAAGATGTTGTACCTTGTGTCTGAGACCCTGGGCGTTCCAGTGTAGGATCCCGTGATTAGACATCTTGATGATTTGAGCAAAGAATGCTTTTCAATACTAGAGGAAACAAGGAAAACTCTTAAGCACTTCTAGTATGCCTCAAATATCTCAAAATAATTTGTGACATTATATCTAAAGATGGATAAAAGAACACTAAACGATTGAAAGAAAATATTGAAGTCAATAACTGGTACCTATTCATTTCAATTTCAGATGCAATGAATGGTCAACACGGCCACTAATGAGTTAAAGGTCATATCCTTACTCATAGGTAGGTCACAGTTTTCTCTCCCACTGATGCATAACAAAATTAGACAGTATTCAGTACAGAACAAAGTTGGCAGAGTAAGCAAGATACCGGTTTCCCCAATGAGAACACTTTAGTTAAGCATAAAATTATAAATGACTCCAAGCTCATAATGCCATGGAGGATGATTACAAATTGCAATAAAAAGAAAAACTTTTTAGTATTCAACAGACTTGTTTAACGTTAACAGTAAATTATAGCTAATAGCCTCTATAATCAATCAGCCTCTGCATAAAATGTGCAGAGATGACATTATATGCATTCTGAATCAATTCCAAGTCAATAAATATTTCAATGACAATATGATAAATTCAGTACTTTTCAAGAAAATAGTAATTTTTAGAAGCCACTAATACTTTCAAATAATAATAAAATATAAAAAAATAAAAGAGAACAATTTGTAACATCCAAAAATAATGCACAATCACAGATAAGCAATCATAAATGTAAAGGAGGCGTAAGCAAAACACTGTGCTAAGAAGTAATCTTCATCTGTTTACAAGGTATGATAATTTTCTATTTTATTGTCTTTATGTAATTACTTGTTTTGATTCAATAGGCATAAAAAAAGGTATCTTAAGGCATAATACTCTACCTTCAACATAGACTTGCTTCATGAGGCAAAGAGGACGAAATGGATTTTTCTGTGCTGTATACAAATTTTTTACAGTAGAAGGAAGCCAGTCTAACAGAACTTATTCCTAGGTTTCTACCTACCCAAAAACATATCTTTGAGGGGTCACATTAGTTCATACCTTTGCTTGCAGCATCCTATTTATTGGTCAAGCTGCAAAAAACACATAAACAATAACTGTAACTGTTCAGTAAGGAGGCATATATGAAATAATTATCACCTTACTGTAACACAAAGCAAATTCAATGCTGCAATATACAATATACTAAAAAATCTCAACTTTGATCTGCAAGACTAACATGGGGTATCGATGATTTCTTCTCCCGCAGTATACAAATGATGTAATCTCAGCAAAGCAGAATTGCATCCATAAATTAATAAGAATATAATGTTACTAACTGGCTCTTGTCAATTCTAATATATTTATGAAGTGCTCTACTGCAATACCATTTTCCTTCTTTGTTAAGATTCACTTCATTATGGCGTGAAATAAGCTACTCTCAGCCAATATGTACTACAGACTTGAATATCATAAAAATTAAATTACAGTTGAACTTAAAATTAATGAGCCATCAAGCTAATATCACCTCATTGACAGGCTTTGAAGTAATAAAAATGATAATACAAATAAGATTATTCTAACGGTTGACATTAGATATAAAATCTCATTCGGTAGTGAATAATAAAAAATGCAATTCTTATAATAAAAATGATGGTGAAGTGAGGAGGAAAGAAAAGGTTTGATGGTGTACTTGAAGTGTGGAAAAAAGAATGTGAATGTATATTTGACCATGGATAATCTTAATGCTAGTGTAGATGGTTCCAGGTCATCTGTCTGGCAAACAATTGCCTAATGGGAACATTTTCCCTACGGAAAATGCCCAACTGCTTTTATATAACCTCGCCTAACATATTCAAATCCAACCTGACCTAACATACACTTACCTAGGGCAATTGTTCATAGTTCCGTTAACGATCAGATAGTTATCCATAAGGTACTTGTCAGTCTAGCAATTGTCCAGATACTAGTGAAGATGAGGTAACAGAATATTGGATTGGGTAGGATGGTGTGCTGAAAAGGAATGAAAGTGGAGAAAAAAATATATGGTGTACAGAGAGATGGAGTTGGTGATTACTTATATACTGCTTAAAAAGCATACATGGTTCTGTTTGGATTATATGAAAATCTGATAGCTCATTAATGAATTGCATAGTGATGGACAAGGAAGTGTGTGGAAGGGTATTGGATGTGAATGTGTGGAGAGTAGAGAGAAATGGAATATTTGATAACTATTGACTCAGCCACTCCACTTATAAGGGGAAAATGGCTTATGTACAGTATATAGATAGTTTTGCTGGAAGGAAGAGTCGATGACAGACGGAGGAAGAGAACACAGGTTGAATAATCATACATGAATTTGAGTATTACTAAGAAAACGTGTGTAGTCTATGATAAATGAAAAGTAGAAACAATATTTTGACATCATAAAAGCTCTAAGTTTACACTAAAAGTTTTTGAGGAGGTAAACACAGATATATATATAATGCATAAAACAGTTGTTGCTGTTCATTATATATTTAAAAAATTTGTAATTAGATTGGAAACAAGCTGTACATAATTTTCCTTAATAATAATGACACAAGAAAGTGTTCACCGTGGCAAAGTGGTAGCATTTACGACATTGAGTCTTCAGGTCGAGGGTTCATAGCCAGCTACGGTCTGAGGTTAGAAAGGGCATTCACTCAGGGTTACAATCACACCTGACACTCAAAGTCTTTCACATAAACTCAGTTGTTAACATGGTACGGGAAAAAAAATGTAGGATTTTGATTATGGGAGATTTTAATCATAAAGAGCTAGGTTGGATAAATCTTGACCCACACAGTGGTGAGGACTCATTCGGGGCAAGATTCCTAGATTGGGTATAAGGGAATTTCCTACACCAATATGTAATGGAACCAACGAGGGCCAGGGGTGGGGATGAGCCATCACTACTTGATCTCGTGTTCACAGATAATGTGTTGGATATTGAAAAAATTGAGTATGAACCACCAATTGGAAAGAGTGACCACTGTGTGTTGTTGATGGAGTATATCATTGAAGATATTCTGCCTAAGAGGAGAGGCACTGAGGACATGAGGAGGAACTATCCGAAAGGAGATTACATCAAAATGAATGAGCTTTTTGCAGTTATTGACTGGAGAACCTTATTAATTACAACAAATCTGTACAAGAAATGTATGACATCTTTTGTGAGAAATTTGGGAAGATAGTAGATTGCTGCATACCTGTCACCAAAGTAGGTGTAATCCATGCCAGAGAGAAATGGTTCGATAATGGGTGTAAAAGAGCTAAGGAGTGGAGAGACAAATGCTGGAAAAGGTATAGGAGGAGAAAAAACAAAAATGCCTGGCAAACCTACAAAAGAGCAAGAAATGACTACCTAAGTAAAAGGAGGGAGGCAGAGAGAGACTATGAGAGGGACATCACCAGGAAGGCTAAAGAAAATCCCAAGCTTTTCCACAGCTTTATCAGAGGAAAACTGAAGGTAAAAGAACAGGTTTTAAGGCTAAAGAGAGCGGATGGAAGCATCACTGAGACGGATGAAGAGATCTGCAAAGAATTGAACAAGGAGTTTCAGTCAGTATTTACAGTAGAAAATACCCCACCCCCTCAGATTGCAGAGATAGAAGCTCAAGGGCCGGTATTAGAGAACATCAACCTTACAGCCACAGAGGTATGCAAAGCGCTGATGGATTTAGATGTTCATAAAGCTACAGGTCCTGATGACATATCCCCTCATGTGCTTAAAAAATGCGCAAACTCAATATCAGTGGCACTAAGTATCATATTTAAAAAGTCACTGGAGTCGGGGAAGATTCCAAGATGCTGGAAACAAGCAAATGTGATACCTATCTTCAAAAAGGGAAGGAGGGATACGGCTCTGAACTATAGACCAGTTTCCTTGACCAGCATAGTTTGCAAAGTTATGGAGAAACTACTAAGGAAACATATCTCTCTTCACTTGGAATCCTTCAACTTTTTGTCAGTGAGGCAACATGGCTTCAGAGAAGGTAGATCAACAGTAACAAACTTATTAGAATTTTGTGATCAGGGAAGCCGACTCTTACAGGAAAGAGAGGGCTGGGCAGATTGCATATTCCTAGACTTCCAGAAAGCGTTTGACACTGTTCCACATATGAGACTTATTAGGAAGCTGCAATAAATGGCTAGAATAGGTGGAAATGTTTTGGAATGGATAAAAACTTACTTAGGAGGAAGGGAACAGAGGGTTAGAGAAAGACACTCAGTGTCTGAATGGAGAAGAGTTAGTAGTGGAGTTTCACAGGGTTCAGTTTTAGGGCCACATTTGTTCCTTGTATATGTAAATGACCTACCAGAGTCTGTAAATTCATTCATTAATATGTTTGCAGATGATGCAAAGATTGTGAAGAAAGCAAAAACCGAGAACAATGGTAGAGAACTTCAGGAGGATCTAAATAATCTGCATGAGTGGTCAGAAAAGTGGCTAATGAAATTCAGTACTTCATAATGTAAGGTAATGAGAATGGGTACAAGTGCAAGAAGGCCCAAGCTTGACTACTTGGTGGCTGGAGTACAACTTCAAGAGACAGAAAATGAGAGGGATCTAGGAGTAAACATACTGGCAGATTTGTCTCCAGAAATACATATAAATGGCATAGTAAGGGCAGCATATGCATTCTTATCAAATGTAAGGGTAGCCTTCAGGCACATGGACAAGGAAATGCTCAGAAATAATTATGTAACCTATGTGAGGCCAAAACTCGATTATGCTGCCCCCTTTTGGAATCCACACTTGAAAAAGCACATAGCTAAGCTTGAAAAAGTTCAAAGACATGCCACGAAACTGGTAACAGAAATACTCAATCTCAGTTATGATGAGAGGCTGAGGGAATTAGACTTACCATCACTCGAACCTAGAAGAATGAGGGGGATATGGTGACAGTCTTTAAATTCCTTCATGGTTATGATAGAATGGAGAGGGATCGATACTTTGATATGGCTGGCTCTAGAACTAGAGGTCATAGTTTGAAGCTTCGCAAGAAAACTTCTTCGCAGGATGTAAGGAAATACTTTTTCAGTGTAAGAGTAGTTGATAATTGGAATTCGCTAAGCGAGGGGGTAGTTAATGCTATCTCAATCCATAGTTTTAAGGACATCACAAGAAGGCACCGTCCCAGCCCTTAGTAGAAAAGGGAGTCCGTGACACAAGAAAAAGAGCTTGAACAATAATCAACGTATAGTTACTATATTCCCATAACAATAATTAACTGATATGAAATTTAGCTTATTCTTTCTTGTGGTGAATACGTGCATTCTCTCTCATATACTGTACTATGCAGCCAAAAAAAAAAACGTTGAACAATTAAGTGTTAATTACCTTTGCAAAGCATGAGCTTGAGAAAATTTTACTGATAATGTGATTCAACACACATTCACTCCATACACAGATAGCTGGGATGACAAAAGACATACCATATCCCTTTAAAAAAGTAAAAAAGTTGCCTCACAAAATCTCCACGGGATCATGGACACCCTTTTCCTCACCTTGTATCGACTGTAGTTACTTCACTACTTCAAATGGAAAGCAAGAGTTATTTTACTTAATATATAGAAGAGGATGTTCACCAATACAAGCAGAGTATTCAACTGATTTATTAATCAAATTCAGGGTTATTCATATGTACAGCTATTTCAGTGGGAGGAGTTACAAACAACCCAAGAGAAATTATTGACCCATTAAATACAACTTTAAAATAACTTAATAATTACTAAATGATTACCTATTTACAATAATTACATATTTTGATAAAAAAAAATTTTATTTACAATTTGTACAGTTGTACAATGCTCCTCCCTTGGAAGAGACTAAAGGGCGTCCTGCCCTAGAGAAACGAATAGGAGGAGGATCACCTTCTTGAAGGTAGGCGACTTTCAAGTGGTCAATGGATATCCACTCCTCAGTGCCACGGATGTTGAGGAGGAATGCCCTTGAACGTCATTAATTAAGACGGTCCAGTGTAAGGAGGTGTTAGAGGCGTCCGATGACTATCCGTTCTGATGAAGACGTGGGTGGCTGTGTTGAGGTCTCGTGGAATGAAAGTTTTTCTGTTATTCTGGTATGTTTGTTTTACAGGTGTGCATTTTCCAACTATCTGGTGGAGACGATGGAGATCTTCATGGTGATTGTTGTTTGGGAAAAATTCCGCAGGTACCACTAAGGGGTCGCCATATACCATCTCGGCTGAGGATACGTTAAGACCTTCTTTGGGAGTAGTTTGGAGTCTAAGGAGTACCCAATGTAGTTGATATGTCCAAGAATTGCTTGTGCAGCGGGTGATGAGGGCTGCCTTTAGTGTTCTGTGCATGCGTTCAACAATGCCGTATGCTTCTGGATTGTAGGATGTTGTGTGGTGGTTTGTGGAGCCAAGGAGCTGACTGAGAGAGTTTCAAAGTTGGGATGTAAATGTGGAACCCCTCTCTGACATAATATGTTCAGGGATGCCAAATCTTGAGATCCATGCAGATAGGAAGGCAGAAGCACAGGAGGAGGCAGTGGCCTCTTTCATGGGCACTTCCTCAGGCCATTGGGTTGAGCGGTCCACTATTGTGAATATGTATTTGTTGTTTTCTGATGGAGGAAGAGGTCCCACAATGTCAACATGGACATGGGAAAAGCATCTTTGTGCCTGAGGAAAAGTACCAATTCCAGATTCAGTATGTCGGTGGATTTTAGAAGTTTGACATGACAAGCAGGAGTGGGACCAAGATTTAGTGTCTTTTCTTATGTCGTGCCATATGAATTTTTTCTTGAGGAGCATAGCAGTTGATCGGCCGAAGGGATGAGAAAGTCCATGAATAAGTTGGAATACGTGTTGTCGAAGAGGCTGAAGAATCCAGGGACGAGGTCGTCCTGAACTCACATCACACAAGATTGTGGTCCCTTGTTCGTCAATAGGTAAATCTTTCTATTGAAGAGATGTGAGTGATGTACGACAAGATTGCGTTTCAGGATCATGTAAATGTAGTTCTGTGAGGTGTCTGTAGTTGAGGCCAAGGCATATGGATGAAGTAGTGTTTCTTGAAAGTGTATCAGCGACAGGAATCTTTTTTCCCGAGATATGTTGCAAAGTACAGTTAAACTCAGATAGTGTAGAGAGGTGTCTTTGTTGTCTTGTGGAACATGGATCTGTTCGTTTAGTAAAAGCATGGACAAGTGGAGGTGGTCTGTTTGGATGGTAAATGAGACACCTTCGAGAAAATGCTTGAAGTGGCGGACAGCGCAATGAATAGCAAGAAGCTCCCTATCGAAGGTGGAGTAATGGGTTTCAGCAGGAGTAAGCTCTCTACTGAAGAAGGCGAGTGATTGACAAACTATGATTAATCTGTTCGAGGACAGCTCCCAATGCAGTATCGCTGGCATCAGTAGACAAGATGAGAGGTAGACCAGGTGTTGGAAAGTTAAGATGGGCTGCAGGAGAAAGAGCATTTTTCGCAGCATTAAAGGCATCTTATAGGGCAGGGCCCCAGGATAGTGATTTTGGTTTTCCAGCCAGTGCTGTATATAGTGGAGTCATTATTGAAGCAATGTTTGGTAAAAATCGATGGTAATAGTTGACCATTCCTACAAATTCTTGCAAGGCCTTCTTAGTGGTAGGCTAAGGGAATGTCTGGGCAGCGGTTACTTTTTCTTGGAGGGGAAGGACACCCTTGGAGAAGATACAGTGTCCCAGGAACTCTACTTCTTTGACTCCAAATACACACTTGTCATGCCTGACGATGAAACCAGCAGAGCGTAGACGTTCAAGAACTTGGTGGAGGTGTTTGGTGTGGGTGTCATGATTAGGAGAGAAAACTACGATGTCATCCACATAAGCAACACAGAAGGGTAGGTCACCCAAAATCCCATCCATCATGTGTTGGAAAGTGGCTCCGGCGTTTCTGAGGCCGGAGCAAGAGTGGTTGTCTTGGGAATGTCTTCAGGATTCATAGGGACTTGATAGTAACCTTTGAGCAAGTCCAGTTTGGAAAATATCTTGGCCCCAACACTTGAGAATAAGGTATTGGTGTCCACGAGGTGGTGATTGGCGACATCAATGAGGAGATGGAAATGTGCAAGAAAATCAGCTCCAATGAGAGGTAGAGAAACATCTGCAATAATAAATTTCCACGTGAAAGTTCTGTTGGCTTAGGATAGCTGGAGAACTTTGTATCCATAAGTAGTGATGCGAGACCCGTTGGCAGCTACCAATTTGTTTTCAGTACCTGAACTACAACCACTGTGGACTATGGACTTCGGGATGAGAGACCTGCAGGCGCCTGTGTCAACCAAGAATTTGATACCTATAATGGAATCAACTAGGAAGAAAACATTAATTAAGACAGAGGCCGCCGCAGGCAGCGATGACCTTAAAGCAATTTTTTTGCCCATATACATGGTGTTTTGCGGTTTTTGGCGGCGTGACCAAAGCGGGCGTGATAGTAACAGAGTTTGGACGTGACATCCAGTCTTTTTTTTTTTTTTTTTTTTTTAAGAGTGTGACACCGGGATAGGCAGAAACTGCCCTCATCAACAAAGGCCCGGGCATGAGAAAATACCAAGACGAAGGAAAAGAAAAAGTTAAGGGCAAGGCAGAGATAAGGTAATGTCACACAAAGGAAAACGACAGACAGAAAGAACAGTCAAAGTAAAGAGGACCCAGAGATATGGAGGACTAGGCTCTGAGATGACGATAGATCTGCTTTTTGAAGGATGAAAGGTCATAAGAATTAGGAAAGACAGAAGGAGGAAGAGAGTTCCAGAGTCTGGAGGTAGATGGGAAGAAGCAGTTGCTGCACCGACCAATCCGCGAGCTACAAATCTCCACACAGTACCTGTGAGATGAGGCCGCTTGGCGAGTGTTACGCGGCCTCGGCAGTGGAGGAGGGATGCAACTCGCCAACTCATCAGAGCAGCGATGGAAGTAGTAGCGATAGAAAAGCGAAAGGGAAGATGCCTTACGGCGAAGAGAGAGAGAATCCAGGTTAGAAGTAAGAGAAGGATCATTAATGAGTCTGACTGCCTTAGATTGAATCCTATCAAGAAGATAAGTAAAGGAAGAAGCACCCCAGATGTGTGAGCAGTATTCTAAGCAGGGGCGGATAAGACCTTTGTAAATTTTAAGTAACTGCAATGAGGAAAAGTAATAACGAAAATGTCTTTAGCTTGAGGTCGTGTGAGGGCATTGTTGTAGAATGATGATCGAGATGAAGATGTGGCAGCAGTGATGGCTTCGTCTGGAGGGCAGGAGTACATATGATTGATATTGGTAATGTTAGGAGGTGTGTTGACATATATTGGTGGATGACTAGAAGCATTGTGTGCATCGAGAAGACTGTCTGCACGGGCTGCCAGAGCTGCATCATCGAAAGTTAAAAAATATGTGATTTCAGCACTGACAGATTCAGGAAGACGCTGTAACCAAAGGGCGAGGAGTACATCTATTGTCTGACTGGTGCCTGAATTGTCGGGAGGAAGACGGGCAATAGCTCTCATCTAAGCAAGTGCGTCAGAAGGGTGCTGATCACCAAGTGCCTGTTTTGAAAGGTCAAATATCATTTTAACTTTTTTCTCTGGAGATGGAGAGAATTTCTTCAAGAGGTAGGTTTTCAAGTCCTGGTATGCAATGGCGTTGTCACCCTTGGATTCCAACCAGTCTGATATCTGGGGAAGAGTGTGTCAGGAGTGGATGATAAACATGATCAATTTGTGTTCCAGAATTTGTAATCCTCTTTAAACAAAATTATATTTCTGCATATCGGAGCCAGATATGGGCGTCGATGGTGGAGAACGTCGGGAGTTTGAAGTTAGCAATAAGGTCTGTTGCCACTGTAGAAGGTTTGACGTCTGTCATGGCACGGGTGAGAGATAGAAACACTCCGGGGTCACTAATGTAACGACTGTAATTACGTCACTACTTCAAACGGAAAGCAAGAGTTATTCTACGTAATATATAAAAGAGGATGTTCACCAATACAAGCAGAATATTGAACTGATATAATGATCCAATTCAGGGTTATTTATATGTACAGCTATTTCAGTGGGAGGAGTTACAAACAACCCAAGAGTAATTATTGACCCATTAAATACAACTTTAAAATAACTTAATAATTACTAAATGATTACCTATTTACAATAATTACAAATTTTGATAAAAAAATATTATTTACAATTTGTACTGACTTCATTATCTGATATATTTTCCCTCTTTACATGAAGAAAATATAAATTCAATGGTCAAGACTAAGGCTTTTATGGTTGCTGCTCCCTTTGCTGTCATCAACATAGTCCAAGACATTTACTTTGTCATTTCTTTCATCATGTTTACCCTCAGGTAAAACCATTTCCTCTTTAATGCTAAAACCTCGGCTTCGACCTTTGTCTTTGGTACAGAAACTGCCACTAACGAGATCTAAAAGAAACTTCAATATAAAGGTTAAGAGCTTGGACACATAGTGCTCTAGTTTCATCACTTTCTACCAATGATTTAGAAGCATTTGAAGATTTAGCATCTTTTGAACAGCTATTTTGAGCTGCACTGACAACAGGAGCTTCATCATATCTAGAAGATGTAGAGATAAGTGAATCCAAATTGTTCAGAGGACCAATTCTTTTGCCATCACTATGTATAAGTATGTGAATCCAAATTCTTCAGAGGACCAATTATTTTGACATCAATATATATTTTCTGGTGTGTACCAGTTGGGGGAGTTACCAAATATTTTCCCGCATATACACACAAGAGTAAGGTTTTTCTTTCTTATGCACTCTCATGCGTGTATTAAGTATAAATTCATGTCAGAAACTCTTTCCACTAACCCTACATGAATAAGGTTTTTCTTGAGAAAGCACATTTATATGGACAGTTATATTACTTTTAAAACAAAAACTTCTCATAGTCAGTACAAGAATATGGTATTGCATGTGTATGTTCTCAAATGAGCACAAAGGGTATAATTTTGGGCAAATTCTTGACCACATTCATAGCATATGAAGGGTCTTTCTTTTGTATGTATCCTCATG
>JAXCGZ010004204.1:22500-69753 GCA_037179515.1 Halocaridina rubra
CCTCGCTTAGCAAATTCTAATCAACTACTCTTACACTAAAAAAATTACTTCCTTACTCTCTGCAAAGAAGTTTTCTTACGAAGCTTCAAACTATGACCTGTACCTTTAGTGCCACCCATATCAAATTACCTATCCCTATGCACTCTGTCATAGCCATGAATTTATTAAAACCATCTCCATATCCACCCTCATTCTTCTAGCTTCGAGTGATGGTAAGTCTAATTTTCTCAGCCTCTCATTGTATCTGAGATTGAGTATTTCTTGCACTAGTTTCGTGGCATGTCTTTGAACTTTTTCCAGCTTAAGTACGTGCTTTTTGAGAATGGATTCCATAAGGGGGATGCATATTTAAGCTTTGGCCTGACATGAATATTTTTGAACATTTGCTTGTCCATATGCTTGAAGACTACAATTACATTTGCTACTAGTTCGGAATATGTAGTGACATTTAAGGATTCTAACTACTTTTTGAACTGTCGCATTTTCTCGGTGGCAAATTTCACATAGGATTGATACTTAGCTTTAGTCATATTCCTAAACTTCTGCCTATATCCATCGGGTGTGATTGCATGCGCTTGAAGTATTTGAGTTTTAACAAAATCATAGTCTTCTGTTACATCCAAACTACTATAGACTCTCAGAGACTATTCCAACAATTTAGGACCTATAATGTTCACCCACTCGTCTATTGGCCAATTCTATTTATTAGCGGTTTTCTCAAACATTTTAAAGGACCCATCAATGTCTCCTTCGTCAAATATTGGTACCATAGAAGAAACTGTGGAATAGTTGTAAGATACCTCTTCCTCCTTTATAGATAGTTCTATGTCCCTATGCTTACCAATCTGTTCCAACTCTCTTAATTTTAATTCTCTTTCTGCATCTAATTTTTTCGTTTCTACTTCTAATTGTAATTTTAATTCCCTTTCTCTCGTTTCTGCTTCTAATTTTCCGGTTTTCACTTATAATTTTAATTCCCTTTATCTTACTTCTTCTAATTTTCTCGTTTCTACTTCTAATTCTCTCGTTTCTATTTCAACATCCCTTTTATACTGAAGTTCTAATCTATACTTCTCTAACTCGAGCGAAGATGAGGGGTCAGCTTTCGCAGTAGCATTATCAATACGAGCTACTACAATTTCCTTTGACTTAGGAATCTCGTCTGAATCGGAATCTTCCTCGGTATCATCAGGTAATGAAGCATATTCAGCAATTACTTCAAGAACACCTTGTTTTATTAAATGTTTCGAAACAAGTTCCTTAACGGTTTTCTTAGTTACCTTTGAGGGGTGAGTTGGAAGAGCAATTTTATAATGTTCAGCAATTTTTAACCAATCGGATTTTCTAATGTCACTTACCTGATCCCAAGAGGGAGACTTCAAGAAAAATGATATATCAAATTCCTTACCAGCCATGATGTTTAATAATCAAAACTTCAGAAAAAATGAAGCGAAGAAGCTCTGGGAAAATACAGTAACGATAGTCAAGCACGACCCCGGAATCAATGCTTTACTATATCCAAATACTTCGACACTAGAGTATTAAAGACTTGTTAGGTAGAGATACTAGAAACTAACATGAGTGATAGGATTATACGTATCCCGATACTTGAGTAGAGTTCTTTGAAACTTGGATACTTGTGAGAGTACAATTGAATAGTGATACTTGAATAAAGAGACTTGAAAAGATAAAGCACTCCAATTCTTGACGATTCTTAAAAAAACCTAACAAGTCATAGAATACTAATTCATGAGATTAATTAGGTTAACAAAGTTATGGAATCTTGAAAGAATGTATGGAAAACTACCTTCACCCTATGTTCAGATTAGCGTTTACTATTGTGGCTACCACGCAAGACATGCCACGAAACTGGTGCCAGAAATACGTAATCTCAATTATGATGAGAGGCTGAGGGAATTAGACTTACCATCACTCGAAGCTAGAAGATTGAGAGGGGATATGGTGACAGTCTTTAAATTCCTGCATAGTTATGATAGAGTGGATAGGGATCGATATTTTGATATGGCAGGCTCTAGAACTAGAGGTCATAGTTTGAAGCTTCGTAAGAAAACTTCTTTGCAGGATGTAAGGATACTTTTTCAGTGTAAGAGTAGTTGATAATTGGAATTCGCTAAGCAAGGAGGTAGTTAATGCTATCTCAATCAATAGTTTTAAGGACAGGTATGATAAGTATCACTAAGTAGAAAATGGAACCGATCAGGAAACGGGAGGATACGAGCTTTGGGCTCTCTCCCGTAAACACAATTAGATAAAAAAAAATTAAGTAAAAAAAAAAAAAATACACTAATGACCAACGATCATCACACACTTGTTACGGTTGTTACGATTTGAACTTCTTATAACAAAAGACACAGACATTAAATACACACATTTTTATTTCATAAAAATAAAAACTCAAGAATTCACTGTTCACTTTCCTGAAATCGTAACACAATTGTTATAATAATACGGGAACAAGGGAGAAGTTAATGTAAACTACTTTACCTTGAGCAAGGATCCTGGCAAGGTCGCCAATATGTTACACCCAGGTCTAACTGATAAATACCAAATTCAAGCTTTTCATGTCCGAGACCTAGGCTAATATATGACTGGGTGGCAATGGCTAAATGACTCGTAATTTGGCTAGAATTAGTGAAGGGTATGGAAATAAGGTGAACAGTCTATAACAATTGTAATATTAATTTCACATAATACAATAGGAATTACAATCTGAGATTTGACAAACCTACAGATTAACAAAACAGACATAAATATATACAATCCTACAGTTTAACAAAAACAGACCTAAACACAATAATAAATTAATGAATATAAAGTAATAAATATAAACCTACAGATTACCAAAAAAAAACAGACAAAAACCAACAAGGAAATAATGATAATTAACATAACTTTTCACTGATATCAAAAGTGAAATGAAACCTGAAAGGAGAGCAATAAGCTAAAACACAATAATAATATACAAACGCAACCCAGGGAGCTTCAGGTGGACAAAAGACGCCACTGGGAATATACACCTGGTATGTAGTTAAGATCGCTGGATAGGAACTGTACTATGTTAGCCTGGCTGTTCGAGGAGAAGTGAATGCTGATTGGTTGAAATGAACACTAATACCTAATACCACTGCATTGTTACAGCAATGGATCAGTGGGTCATTGCCTCTTTCAAGGCCTACTTTCTACAAAGAACAACCGCTATGGCTCTCAGGGTAACTAATAAAAACAAGAAGTTGACTCTCAAGGACTTCTGGAATTTGTACAATATTCTTCAGGCTGTGAAGAGTATTGCTGATGCTTGAGAGAAAGTTAAGCAGATGAATTTGAATGGTGTATGGAAGAAACTGTGCCACTTGTGGCTTTGAAGAGACAGTTAAGGCTGTCAACAAGAACGTAGTTGCCCTGTGCAAGGAGCTCAAGTTGCAGGTGGAGGCTGAAGATGTAAAACAGCTGCTGAAATCTCATGGAGAGGAGTTATCTCCTGAGGACCTTATTCGGCTGGAGAAGCAGATGGTTGAAGAAGATGAAGAAATACCAAGCCCAGAGCCCAAGAGATTCACAACCAGGGAATTGAAATACATATTTGCCCTGGTAAAGGAAGCAACGGCAATGCTCAAGACTCAGTACCCCAACACTGCCAGGTACACTAAGGTCGCCAGAGTGATCACAAACCTATAATATAGCCTAAGTATAAATTGTTACTAAGCTATTTTTATTGAAGTCCAAATGAAATCCTACATGTAAGAAGAAGAGGACTAAGAACCATTGTACAAGAGACTGCTCTCCCACTCCCCCGTGCATGTTGACTGGCAAAAGACCTAAGAGTGCCTGTGTATCACTCTAGCCTCTATTCCTCCTAATATGATTATTTAATGCCTCTATTCCTCATATTTCCTAATCTCCCTCTTACTTCCGTCTTTGTAGCTCCCGTAGATAGTCACAAACCTAACCTTCTCCCTGAGTAACTATTGAACTAGTAATGTAAACAAATGGTCAACCAGGATTTAATTTTTTTTCCGTGATTATCGAACCTATCGGAAACCTTCGCTATCAAATCTAATGATAACCTGGCCTTAGCCTGTCGATATTAGCCTATTGATAACCTAATTTTGTCTAGCCTATGGGGTACCACACTGGCTATCACAGTGCCTAACCTAATCTATAGTTACCTATGCGTATTGCGTATTTCTGATTGTTTTCACTTTCATTAACAAGCCTACATCTAGTGTTTATATTTAATATTGTGATAGGCTAATATCTCATAGCTATAGAAGTAATTCTTCATCTAAAGGTAAATGTAAGCATTTTGAAAGCAGTAACTCTCAGACTGCTGCTAAGCCTAATGTCCCTAATTCCTCTTGCAGTGGTTGTGGCAACCTACACTGGAAGAATGACTGTCATTTTAAGGACATCGTTTGCCATTCATGCAAGCGTAAGGGACATATGAAGTCCTTGCGTTGTGTTTCCGAGTCAAGCAACTCGAGATATGCTGGGAATGTCAATTTTTCTAATGCAGGTGTTACTTCTACTCTTAATTCTAGCTATGAACATATGTTCATCATACAGAATGAATTGCCTAGTAAACCTATTCTGGTTAAAGTATGTCTGAATGACAAGGAAGTACCAATGGAACTACGCACTGGTAATGCAGCCACTATTATCCTTAAGGATCAGTATGAGAGAATTTGGCATGAAATTGCAAAGGAAGATAAGCTAAAAGATGAATTTCCCCAGTTGTTTTCTGAAGATCTTGGATGCTACCAAGGTAAATCTTTTTCTATTATAGTAGATCCATTAGTTTCTAGTAAGTTTTGCAAGGCTATTACAGTACCTTGTACCCTCAGAGAGAAAGTCGATAAGGAGATTAGCCATCTTCAGGAAGAGGGTATCATCTCCTGTTTCTAATGGTCCTTAGGCTGCACTTGTTGTTAAAGTGCAAAAGGATTACAGTAGTATTAAACTCTTTGGAGATTACAAGCTCACAGTCAATAGAGCAGCCAGTATGTACACATATCCTATGCCTTCTATACAGGATTTACTCAGTTATATTTTCTTATCTTGAAATGAGTCAAGCATATCTTCAGCTATACAAAGATGATCAGTCTAAACAGTACACGGTCATCAACACCCATCGTGGATTATTTCAATATAATCGTTTAAGTTTTGGTATTTCTTCTGCACCTGCCATATTTCAACATGCAATGGAGGAGTTTTTGTGGGGTATCAACGTTGTTAGTTGGTACTTAGATGACATACTAATTAAAGGCTCAACGAGAGAAAAGCATGACAGAACCTTAAAACTAGTACTCTCTAATCTCCAATCAGCTGGTCTAAAGCTGAATCTAGACAAGTGTCATATTGGTGTTCCTAGTGTAACCTATCTTGGATATAAACTTGACAAAAAAGGTATCCACTTTACCAAAGACAAATTAAAAGCTCTTTCTGAAGCTCAGGCTCCTGCAAATACTACACTGCTGAGAGCCTACCAAAGCTTAATAAATATCTATAGACGTTTCCTGCCTCAAGCGGCTACTTAGCTAGAATTTTTGAATAGGTTGTTAAAAGCTAAATTTCTGTGGTCGTGGGGTGTTGAGCAAGGGAATCCCTTCAAGATATTTAAGTAGATTTTCCTTACTTTTGATGCCCTAGTGCATTTTGATCCAAAATTGCCACTCGTAGTAGTAGAAGACAGTAGTGCCTATGGCATAGGTGGTGTCTTGTGTCATTTGATTGATAATGTTGAGAGACTCATCTGTTTTGCCACCCGTATTCTTAATTCGACAGAACCCAATTATTCTCAGCTAGAGAAAGAAGCCCTCGCAATGGTTCACACATTGTGAAAATTCGACTGCTATTTATGGAAACTAGCTAATATTACGGTCATTACAGACCATAAAGCACTGCTTGATATTTTTTCTCCTTCAAAGAATATTCCACCTATGGCCTCTGGTAGAATTCAGAGATGGTGTTTGCTACTTCTGAGTTATAATTTTATTTTGCGTCATAGATCCGGTGCTTTACTTGGTACCACGGATGCTTTAAGTCATTTGCTGTAGTCTAATGGAGCTACTGAGCACACTCCTTTCCTTCAGAGTGGAACGAGCTTGTTAATTTCCTAAATTCCTCACCTCTTAAGAGTGAACATATCCGTAAAGAAACTAACAAGGATCTTACTATGTCTAAAGTATTCAAGTTTTGTGATCTTGGATGGCCTACATCTTCAATTGGTGACCTGAATCTTACACCTTATGTTCCAAGAATGAATAAACCCTCCTTAAAGAATGGCAGTATTCTTTGGGGTTCTCGTGTTGTTGTATCTCCTAAACTCAGACCTAGATTCATGAGTAAGCTACACTCATCTCATGCGGGTTTGTCTTGTATGAAAGAACTTGCTAGAAGTTACGTATGGTGGCCCGATTTTGATAAGGATTTGGAAGAATTGTGCGACTCTTGCCCTGATTGCTTGTCGCATAGAGCAAATACTCCTAAAGGAAAACTTCATCTATTGGAATAGCCTACTCACCCATGGCAATGCATTCATGTCGGTTTCCCAGGCCCTGTTGATGGTCGCTATTTCTTGATACTTGTTAATGCTCATTCTAAGTGGGTAGACATATATATATATATCACACTATAAGTACTACTTCTAGTGAAACTATCAGTTGCCTACAACATTCATTTGCACAGTTTGGATTGCCTATTTCTATTGTTCCGGATAATTGACCCTGCTTTACTTCACAGGAGTTTCAGGGCTTTATTCATTGCCGTGGTCTCAGGCATATCACGACAGCTGTTTATAAACCAAGTACTAATGGACTAGCCGAGAGGATGGTTTAGACTTTAAGCAATGACTTAAGAAATAGACTTCTTCTGCTGACATTCAGATATTTATTGACAAGTTTGTGTTTGACTATCGTCTAGCACCTCATTCTACTAGCGGTGTTTTACCAGCTGGACTCATGTTTGGTCATCGCCTATGTTCTTGGTTAGATTTATTGTGGCCAGGTGAGTGTTTCTGCTAAAGTCCACAAGCGTCAGCAAGCTTAAGAGCACTTATACTCTAAGGAAACTAGAAAGGTCCAACTCTCTCCAGACTCCACTGTAATGATTCGAAACTATGTTAATCGAGGTCCTAAGTGGATTCCATCTGTTGTCACAGAGCAAACTGGTCCCCTATCCCATAGATGTTCTTTATCCTCGGGTGTAGATAAGAAGCACTAGAACCAGATTATTCCAAGGAATCAGCTTCCACCTGAAACAAATGCTGAAGGTATTGTCCCTACAATTCTCAATTCTGCTAAGCCTCCAACTATTAGTATAAACATTTCTGCAGGTATATCTGATACTGCCCTTGAAAGCCTAGGCAATGCTCATGTAGAAACAATGCCCCAGTTGCAAGGTACTCCACGTAAGTCCTCCAGTGTTAGGAAACCGGTGGACAGGTTAAAACACAAATTCTATTATTATATTGGGGCGAAGGGGAGGGAATTGTATCTTATTGGTGAAGTGGAGTAATATAGTCTAAATATGAATTGTTACTAAACTACTTCTATTGATGTCCGAATGAAATTCTACATGTAAAAAGAAGAAGAGTAAGAACCATCGTACGAGTGACCGCTCTCCCAATCCCCCATGCATGTAGACTGGCATAAGACCTAAGAGTGCCTGTGTCTCGCTCTAGCCTCTATTCCTCTTAATATCACCATGTAGTACCTCTATTCTTCATATTTCCTAATCTCACTCTTACTCAAATGCATAGATTCCAGAGTTAGTCACTAACCTAACCCTCTCCCTGAGTAACTATTGAACTGGTGATGTAAACAAATGGCCAACCTCAGATAAGCATTTCTCCTATTTACTATTTTGGCTACCTAAGCTGGAGGGTATAATAATACCCTGTGGTGTTATAAGGAAATTTGGGAGGAGGGCATCCTTTCAGCCTCGCCTTGACAAATTCCACGTGAAGGTAGAGCCCCCTCCAGCAGACACTTTACACTCTACCTCAGGTGCCTCTATAAACTCACCTGTCCCAGTACCTCCATCATCTGCTGTATTTTCTTTTGCCTCTCTAGTCTCCTCAACACCTGCCTCTCCAGCTTCCTCCTTCTTATAACCCTGTCTCTACCTCTCTTGCAAAGCCTCTTCCAGTATGCAAGCCAACAATACGAGTAAAGGTAAGCAATATTGTACTTTATACTGTACTGTACTGTAGTGTAATTTTATTATTTTTATGTTTTAGATTACACAAGGTTAGCAATACTGTTAACTTTAGGTCTTAACTAACGAACATAGATTAATTTTCAAAGTTTTAGAGTATTTATTTTAAACATTGGTGGGGAACTAGGTTCGAATTCAGGTAATTTCCTGCTTATGGTGAAATCTGGCTTAAGTCAGCGATCAGGAATGGAACCCTGACGTAAAGGGGCGTCCCCTATATAGATCATTCTTAATCAAAAGCAATATGGAGAAAATCTGATGGCATATGAAATAAAAATATGCTATGAAATGTATTCACATGTTATTTATAAAAAAATATTACACCAACTTCTATTCTTATTCTCCCTGAAGGGGGCAAGAATACTTCCTCCGTGTTTCCCTGCATGCCCTAATATTTGACGAAATTGGGTGGAGTGAGGGGACTGTGAATCCCCTTCTCTTTATTTTCTTTCTGCAGAGAGTTAAGCTATTTTGCTTTGACTCGGCCATTCCCCTAATAAGGGGGAATATGGCTTTTGTCTTTAGTATATAGGTAGCTTATCCACTCACTGAAAGTGTTGCTGACTTAGACAAAGCAAGATATATACACTACTTGTATATTGTTATTTTGCCATACACATTTCGGTTTTATTTGGAAAGCTATGAATTATTTTGTTGCAGCCTTGTGTATATATTTAGCGATCTTCATGAGATTTGTTCTGAGAGTCCAGCCCAGAAACTTGACTTGTTTTTGTTTGCTTGTCACATAACCAACAAAACTGCTCAATCTATTCAGGCAATTACAATTGAGTTTGCTTTAGTAATGATAGCACCACTTTTTGTTTGATTTCATAATTTATATTGCATTACAGTTAACCCTCTACATGCAAGCATAGTTTATGAGAATGTATTCTTTCGGAACATACAATACAAATGTCCCTATTTTCAGTGTACATATTATCATATTAAAGCACCATTTTTTCAGTCTGTAGCGAAATTGAAATTGATATCTGGCATCTGTTGCCGTGTTAAAATAAATGAGTCAATGTTTTACCAAGTTAAGGAATTCAGAACTTCAGAAGGGGCCAGTAGCCTTTATACTGTCAAGGGAGACAACACAAAATTTTTGCACTAAAGTGTGGCAGACCTTCCCTGTACTGAAGTATAATTAATTTTGATTATAGATTGCTAGAGTATAAATACCATGATATAACCCACTGTAAAGTGATTTTTACTAAAGTGTATTTTTAAGCTGGAAGTGTGTGATGCAGGGTAGTGGCTGACTCTCAAAATCACATGGCAAGTAATGTTTTACCATATGTTATTATTATACTTGGTGTATGTGTGTTATGTGGAGCAGATGAAAGAGGAAAATCCATGATTGTTGGTGGGGGGTGGGAAGTGAGAGAAGGTATGAGGGAGATTGAGTGACAACTGGCTGATTTTCACTCGCACGAATTGAAAGGGGTGTGGCGGGGGGCTTTGCCCCAACTTGTCACAAGTGTTTGCAATTTTTTACAGATACTCTGCCACTTCCGTTTAGCCTGGCAATATATTGTCGATGCAGGTGTGCCTGCATGGTGACCCCTGTTCTGTCCCACTGCTTCGAGGAGGAATCCTGTATCCTGACGTGAGAGTTCACTAGAAAAGGCATTAACTAGCAAATGACTTGTCCATGGGAAAAAGTAGGCATGTCCCTGGCAAGGGCCATTTGAAGCTCTCACTGACAGAGAGTGTGATGACAGTACCTACTGACTTTGTAGTATTGTTTTACTGTTGGTACACAATCTCTGAGTTGTCTCACCATTCCCAACAATGCAGGGGACTTGCATATGTCCCACAGCAGTGTGCTTAGGCAATGTAGTAGAGCCTGGGATGCCCTGTCTGTGCCCAAGCTGCCGATAGCACCTGTGTTCAAAAAAAGAAGCCTTTTAGATGACTTGACAGCGACTTTATCTCTTCCATTAAACTGGGGGTAGTGTGCAGGAGATAAGCAAACTGAGTCTCCCCCCCCCATCTCTTGAAAAAGGGGAGCATTTCTTCACTCCACAGGTTAGTTTTTTGGTCCACTGACAACTACTCTTGTGATCCCCACCGATTGAAGAATCCTCATAGCTTAGCAATAATTTTACAGGAGGAGGTACCACTATGGAAGTAAGCGATCTTCAGCCAACCCATGAATCTATCCGCCTATACCAGGTACATGTGTCCCCTAATTTGAAGAGATCCACCATCATCTGTTGGAAGGGGTATTCGGGGGCAGGTACATAATTGGAGCCTCGGGCGGAGAGGAGGGTGTGTGGATGTTGTAGAAGACACAAGTAGATCTGTGGTGCTGCAGATACCCCTCCATGAAGTTCCAATATACTGTTTGTCTAACTTACCTAAGCATTGAGTCTAGTCCTTGGTGACCTGCGTGTACCATATATACTCAAGTAATAGTCGCTATCGTGTCATAGTGGAACCCCTATTTTTGGCAAAAACACAGGAATTTTCCAAAGACTTCATGTGAAAGTCGACCTTAGTATTTCACGGTTAGCAGGTCAACATTTGTTGGTCAAGGTACCATATTAGCCTGTACGTACGAGAGTCAAACTGACTGATGCCTATTATAAAAAAAATAGCTTAAAATGTTACGACAGTTTAAACATTAATGGTTTATTGATTCAAGGAAGGATATGAAAATTAACACTGTTGTCAAGTCATTCAAGAAAAGTGGAATTTTTAATATATTGGATGGTACTGAAGATTGTTTATGGGATGACATGGATAAAGAAGAAGTGGAATATGTGCTACCTCTAACTATAGAAGGCAAAGATGAAGATGAAGAGGACCCTTACGATGATATCATTCATCCTGATGATTTTGATGATTAAGATGTTAATGAATTTTTGTGTTTGAAATTTTTAATATATATCATGTAATTTAAAGCTGTATTGAATTTCTACTTCACATTTTTTAATGTAATTCATTGTTTTTGTTTTTATACATTTAGAGATCAGTTGGACTTCTGATACTGATTCAGTATATGAGATTCTAGCTTGAATTTTAGTCCCTCAAAAATAGAAACCATGTAATAGTCGTAACAATTAATTTAGGCTTAAAACATTGTCAGAAAAGTCCAACTTTTACAAAAGTATGCTAAGTTAGCTGCTCTCTTGTGACAGGCGTACTAGCAGAAGGTATATATGACCAGGCCCTAGGCCATGGCTAATCAGTCTCTCACGCCGTAAAAGGACAGAGACACATGAATTCCTGCACCTTTTGGGTGGACCAGTCACCTGCTAATGCTTAAGCTATGGGTAGTTTATAGATGGGGTTCTCCACAGTTACACTCAAGACTTTATCCTCATCCATAATAATGCCATCTTCCTACCCTAGTGCCGCCACAGTAGCCACAGTCATGGCCGATACCAGATCGTCTTCATGGTCATTGTCCTCTTATTTCAGGGGTGCCATTAAGGCGGCATACCTTTTTGTCAGATAGGTACATAATGGTGAATTTATACTGAAGTCTTATTTAAGGCAGAATAACCTTGGGTTGATAATGTCTGTAAGGGACCCAGTCCCCCAGAAGCTTCAACTAGGGGTGCGACCAGCATGAGCATCGGACAACGTAATAGGAATAGTCTCTCCATAGCCTCCACCATTGCTGCAGCATACCCGACCTCTGCGGCAGGGTTGCCAGATGGTAGAGACACCTCACTGACAAATTCTGTGCATTTCACAGCCAAATCTGACCAAACATGTTTTTTATATAAAGCCTAATTTTTACCTAATATATTTTAATAGAAATATGTACGGTAATTTTAAATTAGCCTGGCATGTAAATTAAAAGAATTTTAACCTTACACGTAATGCATAGTCATCTGAACCTGTACACACACACACACACACACACCGCGCGTTCAGTGACACACGGAATTGCTCCTCTTAAATTTTAGTTTCGAGTGACTAAAGTGCTTAGTGGAAAACTTTACCATAATTTCCAAAAATATGAAATCGTGCAGAGTATTGAGAGTACAAAAACTAATATTTGTTGTAAGGCGAGACTGTTCATATTAAAGGAAAAAAATTGAGAACTTTTTCGTGAGAAGAGAGAGAAGCTGCCGTCCAGTTTCTGCCTTGAGGGAAATCTAGAAGAGTTGCCAGACGTGGAGCCTCACACCACATTACCTAATTTTTTGTGTAAACTGGGGAAAGCTCTTGAGCCGTTTTACCTGATCCTGTGGTTCTATATATTGTTAAAAACAGTATCCTTCCCATTTATATTAACTAGTTAGTTAGTTTGATACACGAAAAAATTGAATAATAAAAGAAAAAAAAATTACCAAATACCCACCCGTCAACAGTACTGAGTTAAGTTGCCAAGTAGTACAGCAGTCCTATTTTCTTCATTTTTTTTTTTTGCTTTTCTTTTAGCTTTCTCGTTTGCTATTTTGTTATTTTGTATATATATTGAGTTAAATGTAAAGTCTAAATCCCGTGATAACATATCTTGGTTAGCAAGTCAGTTTATCAGTTAGGAAGAATATATAACAGAAACAGGTGGGTGCCACCTCGAACACAAATTCGAATTTTCCTTCAGGTTTGACTTTTGTTTTTCTTTTTCTTTTTATACGTAAATTACCATGGTCAAGTTTTTAAGTTAAGATGTGTGTTACCAGAAAGGAGACAAACTGAGTCACTAAATAGCACTTATATGGAGATATAAAAATTCTGTGTGAAGGTAAATTAGAAGTTTTTCTCTTTTTTTTTTTTTTTTTTTTTCCTCTTTCTCGTCTTCTTTCTATATTCTGTGAGAGGGAGAACATAAAAATGAAGCCATCTCTGTCCCAAACCTCTCCCACCCATGGGGCGGGAGAAGGGGTAGTCATCAGAGGACTTAAACAGAGAATCAAGAAGTTAGAGGAAATGGTTACAAGCCTTGATGATAAAATTCGGAATATGGATGGAGAAATGAAAGAGAATGAAACACTCAGAGAACAAATAAGATCTTTGGAGGAAGCAAATAAAGCACAAGGGCAGGAGAGAAAGGAACTAGAAAAAAGAATAAAGAAGCTGGAAGGGGAAAAGAGTCAACTAGAATCTAGAATTTCTAATCAAGAAGATAAAAACAAACAGCTAAATGACAACCTAAAGGAATTAGATGTTAGTTCACTGCTATCTTCTGAGAGAGACGAGATTGCTGCTTGGAATGTTCAGATTAAGGAAAACATTGAACAGTTCAGAAAAGAGTTCCAGGAGCTGAATATGGAAAATGATGCCATGAAAACGTCCTTTGCTGATGCACTAAAGGGGAATGTGGCAGTAAAAGAGGCTGTAAAGGTGGTGGCACTGGAAAACATACAAACAGTTGACTATAAAGAGACAGTAATCGAAAAAATGAAAGACGTTGTGATGGAAAGGGCAAACCCACTCATCAGACAGGCACTTGATAAGGAGAAGACAGTGGTAATCTCAGGCATAAGTGAATCCCAGGAGCCAACATGGCAGGGGAGACTTGAAGAAAATAAAGCTAGGGTTGTAGACCTGATAAGAAAGCTTGGAGTAGTATGTGGTCCTGAGGATATTGTAAACATACACCAACTAGGTAAATATTCGAGGGAAGGAAAGCCGAGACCAACAAAAGTAACCTTTGAGAGAGGGGAGACATGTAGGGAAATATTGTTGAGAAAAAAAAGTCTAAAAGACCTTCAAGAATGCAAAGAAGTGTTCATTAGACGATACAGAACACAGGAAGAGATGGGAAAGATCAAAAACTTGTTGCAAGAGGCAAGAAGGTTAAATGATGAAAGAAATGAAGAAGAGAAGAAAAATTTTCGTTACGGAATACTTCCAGACAAAGGGGAGATAAAGAAGATAATGACAGAAGATCAGGGGATGGGGCCTCATTAAGATTGTTATACACAAATGCTGATGGATTAGCTGGTAAGGCAGTAGAATTAAAAGATAGGATTCACAACAGTAAGGCAGATATAGTAGCAATTACAGAGACTAAGTTGAGTGAGGACATAAACAGTGTCACAGTTTTTCCTAAGGGCTTCAGAATACTAAGGGTCGAAAGATCTGAGAGGACTGGTGGAGGGATAGCACTGCTCATAAGTGAGAGGATTCAAGTTGAAGAGATAAACTTGGCTATAGAAAGTGAGTTCAGGGAATTTCTTGTTGCTCGCATAAATACTGGGTCAGAGAGCATTATAATAACTGTTGTATACAACCCACCAAGGAACCAAAATAGGCTTGAAATTTATGAGGAAAGTCATATAGGTACGATTGAAGTCATAAACTCAGTTGTTAACATGGCGCGGGAGAAAAAATGTAGGATTTTGATTATGGGAGACTTTAATCATAAAGAGATAGATTGGATAAATCTTGACCCACACAGTGGTGAGGACTCCTTTGGGGCAAGATTCCTAGATTGCGTACAAGGGAATTTCCTACACCAACATGTAATGGAACCAACAAGAGCCAGGGGTGGGGATGAGCCATCACTACTTGATCTGGTGTTCACAGATAATGTGTTGGATATTGAAAATATTGAGTATGAACCACCAATTGGAAAGAGTGACCACTGTGTGTTGTTGATGGAGTATATCATTGAAGACATTCTTCCTGAGAGTAGAGGCACTGAGGACATGAGGAGGAACTATCAGAAAGGAGATTACATCAAAATGAATGAGCTTTTTGCAGTTATTGACTGGAGAACCTTATTTTACAACAAATCTGTACAAGAAATGTATGACATCTTTTGTGAGAAATATGGGAAGATTGTAGATTGCTGCATACCTGTCACCAAAGTAGGTGTAATTCATGCCAGAGAGAAATGGTTCGATAATGGGTGTAAAAGAGCTAAGGAGTGGAGAGACAAATGCTGGAAAAGGTATAGGAGGAGAAAAAACATAAATGCCTGGCAAACCTACAAAAGAGCAAGAAATGACTACCTAAGTAAAAGGAGAGAGGCAGAGAAAGATTATGAGAGGGACATCACCAGGAAGGCGAAAGAAAATCCCAAGCTTTTCCACAGCTTTATCAGAGGAAAACTGAAGGTAAAAGAACAGGTTTTAAGGCTAAAGAGAGCGGATGGAAGCATCACTGAGACGGACGAAGAGATCTGCAAAGAATTGAACAAGGAGTTTCAGTCAGTATTTACAGTAGAAAATACCCCACCCCCTCAGATTGCAGTGATAGAAGCTCAAGGGCCGGTATTAGAGAACATCAACCTTACAGCCACAGAGGTATGCAAAGCGCTGATGGATTTAGATGTTCATAAAGCTACAGGTCCTGATGACATATCCCCTCATGTGCTTAAAAAATGCGCAAACACAATATCAGTGGCACTAAGTATCATATTTAAGGAGTCATTGGAGTCGGGGGAGATTCCAAGATGCTGGAAACAAGCAAATGTGATACCTATCTTCAAAAAGGGAAGGAGGGATACGGCTCTGAACTATAGACCAGTTTCCTTGACCAGCATAGTTTGCAAACTTATGGAGAAACTACTAAGGAAACATATCTCTCTTCACTTGGAATCCTTCAACTTTTTGTCAGTGAGGCAACATGGCTTCAGAGAAGGAAGATCAACAGTAACAAACTTATTAGAATTTTATGATGAGGTAAGCCAAATCTTACAGGAAAGAGAGGGCTGGGCAGATTGCATATTCCTAGACTTCCAGAAAGCGTTTGACACTGTTCCACATGGGAGACTTATTAGGAAGCTGCAATCAATGGCTAGAATAGGTGGAAATGTCTTGGAATGGATAAAAACTTACTTAGAAGGAAGGGAACAGAGGGTTAGAGTAAGACACTCAGTGTCTGAATGGAGAAGAGTTAGTAGTGGAGTTCCACAGGGTTCAGTTTTAGGGCCACTTTTGTTCCTTGTATATGTAAATGACCTACCAGAGTGTGTAAATTCATTCATGAATATGTTTGCAGATGATGCAAAGATTGTGAAGAAAGAAAAAAACTAGAACAATGGTAGAGAACTTCAGGAGGATCTAAATAATCTGCATGAGTGGTCAGAAAAGTGGCTAATGAAATTCAATACCTCAAAATGTAAGGTAATGAGAATGGGTACAAGTGCAAGAAGGCCCAAGCTTGACTACTCGGTGGCTGGAGTACAACTTCAGGAGACAGAAAATGAGAGAGATCTAGGAGTAAACATATTGGCAGATTTGTCTCCAGAAATACATATAAATGGCGTAGTAAGGGCAGCATATGCATTCTTATCAAATGTAAGGGTAGCCTTCAGGCACATGGACAAGGAAATGTTCAGAAATATTTATGTAACCTATGTGAGGCCAAAACTCGAATATGCAGCCCCCTTTTGGAATCCGCACTTGAAAAAGCACATAGCTAAGCTTGAAAAAGTTCAAAGACATGCCACAAAACTGGTGCCAGAAATACGCAATCTCGGTTATGATGAGAGGCTGAGGGAATTAGACTTGCCATCACTCGAAGCTAGAAGAGTAAGGGGGGATATGGTGACAGTCTGTAAATTCCTTCATGGTTATGATAGAGTGGATAGGGATCGATATTTCGATATGGCTGGCTCTAGAACTAGAGGTCATAGTTTGAAGCTTCGGAAGAAAACTTGTTTGCAGGATGTAAGGAAATACTTTTTCAGTGTAAGAGTAGTTGATAATTGGAATTCGCTAAGCGAGGAGGTAGTTAATGCTACCTCAATCCATAGTTTTAAGGACAGGTATGATAAGTATCACTAAGTCTAAAAATGGAACCGATCAGGAGACGGGAAGATACGAGCTTTGGGCTCTTTCCCGTAAACACAATTAGGTAATCACAATTAGGTAATCACAGGAATTTCTTGTTGCTCGCATAAACACTGGGTCAGAGAGCATTATAATAACTGTTGTATATAACCCACCAAGGAACCAGAATAGGCTTGAAGTTTATGAGGAAAGTCATATAGGTACTATCGAAGTTGTAAACTCAGTTTTAACATGGCACGGGGAAAAAAATGTAGGATTTTGATTATGGGAGACTTTAATCATAAAGAGATAGATTGGATAAATCTTGACCCACACAGTGGTGAGGACTCATTAGAGGCAAGATTCCTAGATTGCGTACAAGGGAATTTCCTACACCAACATGTAATGGAACCAACGAGGGCCAGGGGTGGGGATGAGCCATCACTACTTGATCTAGTATTCACAGATAATGTGTTGGATATTGAAAAAATTGAGTATGAACCACCAATTGGAAAGAGTGACCACTGTGTGTTGTTGGTGGAGTATTTCATTGAAGATATTCTGACTGAGAGTAGAGGCACTGAGGACATGAGGAGGAACTATCCGAAAGGAGATTACATCAAAATGAATGATCTTTTTGCAGTTATTGACTGGAGAACCTTATTTTACAACAAATCTGTACAAGAAATGTATGACATCTTTTGTGAGAAATATGGGAAGATAGTAAATTGCTGCATATCTGTCACCAAAGTAGATGTAATCCATGCCAGAGAGAAATGGTTCGATAATGGGTGTAAAAGAGCTAAAGAGTGGAGAGACAAATGCTGGAAAAGGTATAGGAGGAGAAAAAACATAAATGCCTGGCAAACCTACAAAAGAGCAAGAAATGACTACCTAAGTAAAAGGAGAGAGGCAGAGAGAGACTATGAGAGGGACATCACCAGGAAGGCTAAAGAAAATCCCAAGCTTTTCCACAGCTTTATCAGAGGAAAACTGAAGGTAAAAGAACAGGTTTTAAGGCTAAAGAGAGCGGATGGAAGCATCGCTGAGACGGATGAAGAGATCTGCAAAGAATTGAGCAAGGAGTTTCAGTCAGTATTTACAGTAGAAAATACCCCACCCCCTCAGATTGCAGAGATAGAAGCTCAGGGGCCGATATTAGAGAACATCAACCTTACAGCCACAGAGGTATGCAAAGCGCTGATGGATTTAGATATTCATAAAGCTACAGGTCCTGATGACATATCCCCTCATGTGCTTAAAAAATGCGCAAACTCAATATCAGTGGCACTAAGTATCATATTTAAAAAGTCACTGGAGTCAGGGGAGATTCCAAGATGCTGGAAACAAGCAAATGTGATACCTATCTTCAAAAAGGGAAGGAGGGATACGGCTCTGAACTATAGACCAGTTTCCTTGACCAGCATAGTTTGCAAAGTTATGGAGAAACTCCTAAGGAAACAAGTCTCTCTTCACTTGGAATCCTTCAACTTTTTGTTAGTTAGGCAACATGGCTTCAGAGAAGGTAGATCAACAGTAACAAACTTATTAGAATTTTATGATGAGGTAAGCCGAATATTACAGGAAAGAGAGAGCTGGGCAGACTGCATATTCCTAGACTTCCAGAAAGCGTTTGACACTGTTCCACATGGGAGACTTATTAGGAAGCTGCAAGCAATGGCTAGAATAGGTGGAAATGTTTAGGAATGGATAAAAACTTACCTAGGAGGAAGGGAACAGAGGGTTAGAGTAAGACACTCAGTGTCTGAATGGAGAAGAGTTAGTAGTGGAGTTCCACAGCGTTCAGTTTTAGGGCCACTTTTGTTCCTTGTATATGTAAATGACCTACCAGAGTCTGTAAATTCAATTATGAATATGTTTGCAGATGATGCAAAGATTGTGAAGAAAGTAAAAAACGAGAACAGTGGTAGAGAATTTCAGGAGGATCTAAATAATCTGAATGAGTGGTCAGAAAAGTGGCTAATGAATTTCAATACTTCAAAATGTAAGGTAATGAGAATGGGTACAAGTGCAAGAAGGCCCAAGCTTGACTACTCGGTAGCTGGAGTACAACTTCAAGAGACAGTAAATGAGAGAGATCTAGGAGTAAACATACTGGCAGATTTGTCTCCAGAAATACATATAAATGGCATAGTAAGGGCAGCATATGCATTCTTATCAAATGTAAGGGTAGCCTTCAGGCACATGGACAAGGAAATGTTCAGAAATATTTATGTAACCTATGTGAGGCCAAAACTCGAATATGCAGACCCTCTTTGGAATCCACACTTGAAAAAGCACATAGTTAAGTTTGAAAAAGTTCAAAGACATGCCACAAAACTGGTGCCAGAAATACGTAATCACAGTTATGATGAGAGGCTGAGGGAATTAGACTTACCATCACTTGAAGCTAGAAGATTGAGGGGGGATATGGTGACAGTCTTTAAATTCCTTCATGATTATGATAGAGTGGATAGGGATCAATATTTTGATATGGCTGCCTCTAGACCTAGAGGTCATAGTTTGAAGCTTTGTAAGAAAACTTCTTTGCAGGATGTGAGGAAATACTTTTTCAGTGTAGGAGTAGTTGATAATTGGAATTCGCTAAGCGAGGAGGTAGTTAATGCTCTCTCAATCCATAGTTTTCAGGACAGGTATGATAAGTATCACTAAGTATAAAATGGAACCGATCAGGAGATGGGAAGATACGAACTTTGGGCTCTTTCCCGTAAACACAATTAAGTAATCACAAAACTGAAGGTAAAAGAACAGGTTTTAAGGCTAAAGAGAGCAGATGGAAGCATCACTGACACGGATGAAGAGATCTGCAAAGAATTGAACAAGGAGTTTCAGTCAGTATTTACAGTAGAAAATACCCCACCCCCTCAGATTGCAGTGAGAGAAGCTCAAGGGCCGGAATTAGAGAACATCAACCTTACAGCCACAGAGGTATGCAAAGCGCTGATGGATTTAGATGTTCATAAAGCTACAGGTCCTGATGACATATCCCCTCATGTGCTTAAAAAATGCGCAAACACAATATCAGTGGCACTAAGTATCATATTTAAGGAGTCACTGGAGTCGGGGAAGATTCCAAGCTGCTGGAAACAAGCAAATGTGATACCTATCTTCAAAAAGGGAAGGAGGGATACGGCTCTGAACTATAGACCAGTTTCCTTGACCAGCATAGTTTGCAAAGTTATGGAGAAACTACTAAATAATCATATCTCTCTTCACTTGGAATCCTTCAACTTTTTGTCAGTGAGGCAACATGGCTTCAGAGAAGGTAGATCAACAGTAACAAACTTATTAGAATTTTATGATGAGGTAAGCCAAATCTTACAGGAAAGAGAGGGCTGGGCACATTGCATATTCCTAGACTTCCAGAGAGCGTTTGACACTGTTCCACATGGGAGACTTATTAGGAAGCTGCAATCAATGGCTAGAATAGGTGGAAATGTTTTGGAATGGATAAAAACTTACTTAGAAGGAAGGGAACAGAGGGTTAGAGTAAGACACTCAGTGTCTGAATGGAGAAGAGTTAGTAGTGGAGTTCCACAGGGTTCAGTTTTAGGGCCACTTTTGTTCCTTGTATATGTAAATGACCTACCAGAGTCTGTAAATTCATTCAAGAATATGTTTGCAGATGATGCAAAGATTGTGAAGAAAGTAAAAAACGAGAACAATGGTAGAGAACTTCAGGAGGCTCTAAATAATCTGCATGAGTGGTCAAAAAAGTGGCTAATGAAATTCAATACTTCAAAATGTAAGGTAATGAGAATGGGTACAAGTGCAAGAAGGCCCAAGCTTGACTACTCGGTGGCTGGAGTACAACTTCAAGAGACAGAAAATGAGAGAGATCTAGGAGTAAACATACTGGCAGATTTGTCTCCAGAAATACATATAAATGGCATAGTAAGGGCAGCATAGGCATTCTTATCAAATGTAAGGGTAGCCTTCAGGCACATGGACAAGGAAATGTTCAAAAATATTTATGTAACCTATGTGAGGCCAAAACTCGAATATGCAGCCCCCTTTTGGAATCCGCACTTGAAAAAGCACATAGCTAAGCTTGAAAAAGTTCAAAGACATGCCACGAAACTGGTGCCAGAAATACGCAATCTCAGTTATGATGAGAGGCTGAGGGAATTAGACTTACCATCACTCGAAGCTAGAAGAGTGAGGGGGGATATGGTGACAGTCTTTAAATTCCTTCATGGTTATGATAGAGTGGATAGGGATCGATATTTTGATATGGCTGGCTCTAGAACTAGAGGTCATAGTTTGAAGCTTCGTAAGAAAACTTCTTTGCAGGATGTAAGGAAATACTTTTTCAGTGTAAGAGTAGTTGAAAATTGGAATTTGCTAAGCGAGGAGGTAGTTAATGCTATCTCAATCCATAGTTTTAAGGACAGGTCTGATAAGTATCACTAAGTACAAAATGGAACTGATCATGAGACGGGAAGATACAAGCTTTGGGCTCTTTCCCGTAAACACAATTAGGTAATCACAATTAGGTAAACACGCAATCTCAGTTATGATGAGAGGCTGAGGGAATTAGAATTACAATCACTCGAAGCTAGAAGATTGAGGGGGGATATGGTGACAGTCTTTAAATTCCTCCATGGTTATGATAGAGTGGATAGGGATCGATATTTTGATATGGCTGGCTCTAGAACTAGAGGTCATAGTTTGAAGCTTCATAAGAAAACTTCTTTGCAGGATGTAAGAGTAGTTATAATTGGAATTCGCTAAGGGAGGATGTAGTTAATGCTATCTCAATCCATAGTTTTAGGGACAGGTCTGATAAGTATCACTAAGTACAAAATGGAACTGATCAGGAGACGGGAAGATACAAGCTTTGGGCTCTTTCCCGTAAACACAATTAGGTAATCACAGTTAGGTAATCACGCAATCTCAGTTATGATGAGAGGCTGAGGTAATTAGACTTACCATCACTCGAAGCTAGAAGATTGAAGGGGGATATGGTGACAGTCTTTAAATTCCTTCATGGTTACGATAGAGTGGATGGGGATCGATATTTTGATATGGCTGGCTCTAGAACTAGAGGTCATAATTTAAAGCTTCGTAAGAAAACGTCTTTGCAGGACGTAAGGAAATACTTTTTCAGTGTAAGAGTAGTTGATAAGTGGAATTTGCTAAGCGAGGAGGTAGTAAATGCTATCTCAATCCATAGTTTTAAGGACAGGTATGATAAGTATCCAAAGTACAAAATGGAACCGATCAGGAGACGGGAAGATACAAGCTTTTGGCTCTTTCCCGCAAACACAATTAGGTAATCACATAACTGTCAATAACCGGATAAAAGGGGATATAAATTGTGCTTTCCTTAAATTGAAAATATAATGAACCAAGTGTAGCAAAGGTATACAGTATAGGTTGCCTCAGCTGCTTTAGTTTACTATCATGGCTATACAATGATCTTCTCTCGACCATGCCTGTTTGGGGATGCCAAAGGGGATCGGCTATACAAAAATAGCTATCACAAATTACACAGCTTACATTAATTGTGCTTTTTTTTAATCAGTATCACTTATAATTGCATATATCGTCTCATGGTTTCTTTATTTTTTCATAATAAACACTTCATTTACAATCTTATTAAATTTTTTCTGATTTTTTATTTCCTATTAGTCCATGTTCATAAATGCAAGGATATCTGGTTCATTCTCGCCCTCAGGCCCCTCCTTTTCATAAATGTTTGCAGAGTTAAATAGATCCAACATGTGCTGTGTTACTTCAAAGTCTCTGCAAAATTTCCTTTAAACTGAAGGTGCAAACGAATTTGAATGATAACATCTAACATTGTTGAACTAAGCCGATTTCTTAGTTTTGTTTTGACACAAGTTGCAGAAGTGAAAATCCTTTCTACAACAGCATTGCTTGTAGGTGTTGTTGGGCAAGCCATGACATATTCTCCTAATTCTTCAAAATTCGGCCAAAATTCGGCCAAATGGTTTGGCCGTGGAAGTCTAATTTATTTACGGCTAGTCATTTTTGTATATGGCCAAAAATAACGAGTCTGCCCTCAAAAACGGACATCAGGCATCTCTGCTCTGCGGAGGCAAAGTGACAGCTACCACACAGATCCATGCACCATCTTACTTTGCAGCACAACGGTGTGCCCACAGAGGTGCAACAGCAGTTATGCTGTAGAATGACAAAGCTGATGCCTTTTCTGCTCCAGGCGGTGATTGCTACAGTAGCAGACAAGACCATCCTTTGCCAGCTGGCAGATGGTTTCCTGCACCTTGCAGAACTTCAGTTGGAGATAGTCGTCCCAGTATACCTGCTTAGTCATCGGTTTCTTCAGGAGTTCCCTAACAAGTTCCATAATAGGTGATGCACTCAGGAAGGGGGCCAGCTGGTTCATAAAGCCATGTCACAACATAAATTCCGTTATGGTAGGGTGGGATGGCATGGGGAACTCTCTGTTAGTGGAGAGATACTCCATGGCAAGTTCATAGGATTTTTATTCTAGGTGGAAGCCCACAAACTGCACCTTTCATTTGCAGAAACTAAATTTTTCCGGTTTAAGGGTGATTTCGATCTCTGCACAGGAAATCGTAGGTATGCCAGTGAGCCTGTTATGTGCAGTTGTTGCATAGTAGAGTGTCGTCCATGTATTTCTGGGAGATATCCTGTATGGCATCAGCGATTCGTCAGGTATAGGCATCTGAAGCAGAGCAGTGGCCCATGGGGATGTGGCAGAACTGATACCTTCCCCAGAGGGTGATAAAAGTCGTCAATTTCCTGCTTTCCTGGTCCAACTCCACCTAGTGGAAGCCCCAGAAGGCCTCCACCACTGTCCTGAAGGAGCTACTTGGAACACCAGATACCATGCTGAATGGCACAGGGGTGTGATGAGTCTCCCTCAAACACAAGGCGTTAAGGCATTGGTAACCAATAGCGCATCTAGGGTGACCTTTTCAGTTACTACCACCATTCTGGAGCACCACTCGTTGGCTTCCCCAGGGGGAACTGGCTGGATGATGCCCAGCCGTATGTCTCCGTTAAGTTGCGCCTTCACCTTTGCCTCCCAATGTTTTGGGACAGCGGTGGGGGTGTGGTAAGCATAAAAGTAGGATCCCGGAGCTATGTGGGATGCTGGACATTACTGGGATTGGTGACCTTGTAGTGTTGAAGGTGGACAACAAGATATATCAGAGTAGAAACTCTTGAAGTCGTGCAATGTTCTCCTCCAGGGGCAGGAAGGGTATGGCTGTAGGAAATGGTGGGCAGGTAACTTCTTCCACCATGAAGGAGGTTGCAATGGGTATATGGTGTGGGAAGATGTCAGAGATCAGACCCAAGCTATTACAAGCAGTCAGAGATAAGTATGGGTACAGGGCTAATTCTACAAAATCAATCTCCTGCACAGCCGGCAGACTATCCGAGGTAACGTGAAATTCTGAAACGTCCATACATCGCAAATGGTGCCCTGCCACATCCTTCAAACCTTGTTGACATGCAAACTGGGTTGGAGAGAATTGAGAAGCATCAACAACTCTGCCAAACATATCTGAGCACCCATGTCAGCTACGGCCATGGTGGGGTGGGCCATCCTCTCAATGGACGAGGAAACAGACGCAGCCAGGAGGGGTTGGGGGGAAGTAGTAGATGTCATCACCATGGTGCTTGATATTTCTGCCAAAGGAGCATTCTTTTTACTCCAACAACATTTCCTGAGATGCCCCACATTTTGGCATTTACAGCAGGGAACGCCCTTGGCAGGGCAGTTTTATTATCCGTGTGTGAGTTCCAGTAATTTCCGCATGGCTTAGTGGGAGATGGATGGGGAGTTGTGTGCGTGGCAGTGACGGCTGCCTCGTCAACATCCTCCATTGCTGATGCAACCTGTGTAGAGGAATTTTGGAAGGAAAAAGACCCATCAATACCCATGTCTCTCTACTCAGCCCCGAAGGCCAAACACTTAGATCTAAGCTTGTCTACACTGTCATACAAAAGGAAATTCTGATAAATATCTCACTGTAGCACTGGGTCACTTACACCTGCATGTTAATTTATGTAAAGACATATAATCACTCAGATTATGGCTACACTTAGGGCCCTTAAAGGCACACTCTAGAACAATTGTGAACATCTTTGAAAATATTGACTAATAGACTCGTCTGAAGATCGAATATCACTAAAAAGATTACTCCACAGTACCACCAGATTAGTAGAGACTAGTATTAATGCCTTGATATTGCCTAAAGTTTGCATGTTTTTTTTTTTTTTTAAGAGTGTGACACCGGGACAGGCAGAAACTGCCCTCATCAACAAAGGCCCGGGCACGAGAAAATACCAAGACGAAGGAAAAGAAAAAGGTTAAGGGCAAGGCAGAGATGAGGTAATGTCACACAAAGGAAAACGACAGACACAAAAAAACAGTCAAAGTAAAAAGGACCCAGAGATATGGAGGACTAGGCTCTGAGATGACGATAGATCTGCTTTTTGAAGGATGAAAGGTCATAAGAATTAGAAAAGACAGAAGGAGGAAGAGAGTTCCAGAGTCTGGAGGTAGATGGGAAGAAGCAGTCGCTGCACCGACCAATCCGCGAGCTACAAATTTCCACACAGTACCTGTGAGATGAGGCCACTTGGCGAGTGTTACGCAGCCTCGGCAGTGGAGGAGGGATGCAACTCGCCAACTCATCAGAGCAGCGATGGAAGTAGTAGCGATAGAACAGCAAAAGGGAAGATACCTTACGGCGAAGAGAGAGAGATTCCAGGTTAGAAGTAAGAGAAAGATCATTAATGAGTCTGACTGCCTTAGATTCAACCCTATCAAGAAGATAAGTAAAGGAAGAAGCACCCCAGATGTGTGAGCAGTATTCTAAGCAGGGGCGGATAAGACCTTTGTAAATTTTAAGTAACTGCAATGAGGAAAAGTAATAACGAAAACGAAACAAAACCCCCAATTTTTTGGATGAAGATTTAGAAATTTGGATTATGTGATTCCTCCAAAACAAGTTAGAGGCTATATGGATTCCTAATATATTGATAGAGTTAAGAGGATAAATTTCATTAGTTTCGAAGACAATAGGGTTATCAGGAGGAGAAGAAGATAAAGAGATAGTCAGAAACTGTGTCTTGGAGGCATTGAATTTAACTAAATTTTGAGTGCCCCATTCAGATACTCTCTGCAAATCGGAGTTAAGAGTAGAAGAAAGAGTGATACGAGATTGATTACGAGTAACAGATGAAGGTTGTGAAGAAAAGGCAGAGGAAAAGTGAAGGGTAGAATCATTGGCAAAGGCATGAAGAAGAGAGGAAGATGGGGATTGTAGAAGATCATTGATGAAGAGAAGGAAGAGAGTAGGTAAAAGAACAGAGCCCTGTGGAACACCACTGGAAACAGAGAAAGGGCTAGATGTCGCGCCATCAACAACTACAGATATAGAACGGTCAGTAAGAAAACTGGAAATCTGAGAACAGAAAGCAGGGGTAAAGCCATAGGCAGGGAGTTTGGCCAACAGAGCCTTGTGCCACACTCTGTCAAAAGCCTTAGAGATATCAAGGGCGATGACAAAGGATTCCCCATAGTTCCTCAGAGAAGATGACCATACATGAGTAAGATAGGACAGGAGATCACCAGTGGATCTTGCCTTGCGGAAGCCGTACTGGTGATCAGAGATAAGTGAGTTAGATTCAAGGCGTTTCAAGAAGTGAGCATTGAGCAAAGTTTCGAAAACTTTAGCAATAGAGGAGGTTAGAGCAATAGGTAGGTAGTTAGAAGGAATATAGCGGTCACCCTTCCTAGGAACAGGTTGAACTAAAGCATGCTTCCAAGATGATGGATAGATACTGGTTGACAGAATGAGGCGAAAAAGGCGGCAAAGCACAGGAGCCAGTTCATCTGCAAACTCCTTAAGGAACTTTGCAGGGATATCATCAGGACCAGATGCCTTGTTTGTCTTTAGTGAGTGAAGAACCTTATGAACTTTGCGTGAAAAAAGGATAAGGGAGGGCATAGGGTTAGAGAGGGGTGTGAGATTCATTCACATTTACCTGGCATACCTGAAATCCAAGGCTTGTTGGAGAGATGGCATGCAGCTTAGCTGGATACGCATAACGGCCTCTAGGTCGGACCACCTGTTAAGGTATACCCAGGTCTCCATGACCACCCTCCACGATTGAAGGCTGTGTAAGACATCCCGACCTCGTATTTCTCTGGAGCAAGGGGCATCACAACATGTGATGTCCGTACACATGGAGAAGGGGTGATGTTCACCAGTACCTTGGTTGCCGTGACCTGCTTTGGCTCGCTTGCAGCCTCCGGCTCTGACAAAGAGCTGGTGAGGCGACCATAATAAAGTGCTAGCTGCAGAAGGATATTTGCATTGCTGCATTTATCATTAAAATTGCTGAATGTCACCTTAGAATTTACAAATATATGCTATTTGCAAAAGAGTATATGGCAAATAATAATAACTTTTTAACTATTATTCTTAGTTCTCTCAGAGGAGGGGAAAGCATACATCTCCATGTTGCCTTGCATATCTTAATAGTGGACTAAAGGAGGCAGAGTGAGGGGACTGGGAATCATCTCCTCCTTTGCATTTTCCTTACACATTGAGTCTGTGCATTTTTCTTTGACCCAACCAGCCCCTTTATAAAGGAGATTATGCTTTTATATGGAGAGAGTAAAGGTAGTCCCCGTTTTATATTGTTCCGCCAATAATAAAATAAGTAATTTTTTCACCTTCCTGGCTGGTGCCGTAAATTCAAACAATGTGGCATGCTGAATAGTTTGAGGGTGCGGCAGACAAATACACAGCTAGCAGCACAGCTGTATTTGTATACATCAAGTTAATGGCTATATATATTTATTTGTTATATTGAAGGATTATGTTGAATTTGTAAAAAAAAAAAATAGTACCAAAAACATTGCTGTAAATACAATTTTATGCGAAACAGTTTGTTGATTGTTGCGAAAGAATACGGCATCACACGGCATTAGAAAAGGAAGAACCACCAATCAGAGTACTTTTGCCTGCCTTATTGTTCCTCCAGTTCATCTGCTCTCTCATTGAATTCGCTCGAGTTCGCTCATTATTGACATTATTATGTCTCCCAACCGAAGTGGTGATAGTTCTGATGACAGTTCTACGAAGAGAGGAAAAGCCATCACCATGGTAATTAAAGTTGAAATAGTAAAACACTCAAAAAGGGGAGAAACTACTACAACCACTGGATGCACACTTGGATTAACCCATACGACTGTGGCGACGATCATTAAAGATAGAGACTGCATCTGTGAACATGTGAAAGGTTCTACTCCTATGGTGTCCATTGTAATTTCTAAACAGCATAGTCACCTTATGCTCATGATGGAGAGATTGCTAGTTTTTTGGTTTGATGACCAGCATCAACAGTGTATTCCAATGAGCCTTTAATACAAGAAAAGGTTAAAATATTGTCCGAAGTCTTGAAAAGGGAAAAGGGGGAAGGGAATATAAGTGAAGAACTTTTGGCCAGTAGGGGCTGGTTTATTTGTTTTAAGAGTCATGCTAATTTGCATAACCTAAGGATGCAAAGTCATGCTGTGAGTGATGATGAGGAAACACCAAGAGGGTTTCCCAGTGTGTTAGCAGAATTAACTAGGGAGGGGGGTTACCATGACGAACAAGAATTTAACGTGGATAAGTCTGACTTGTTTTAGGTGCGGATGCCTAGTCATACATACATTTCCAAGGAGAAGAAGACAGCACCAGGTCATAAAGTCAGCAAGGAGAGACTGACTTTGCTTTTGGGGGCTAATGCTGTTGGAGACTGTAAGCTGAAGCCCTTGTTAGTTTACATGGCAGAAAGCCCAAGGGCACTCAAGGGCATTTGAAAGGGTCAGATGCCGGTCATCTCAAAGTCGAACAAAAAGGCTTGGATTACCTATCGTATATTTAAAGTGGAGAGGTACTGTGCCTCCAAGGGGGTGTCCTTTAAGGTGTTGCTAGTGCTGAACAATGCCCCTGATGACCCTCCCCTATTGGATGACTTTCATCCTAATGTAAAGGTGGCTTGCCTTCTACCTAATACCACTGCATTGTTACAGCAATGGATCAGGGGGCCATTGCCTCTTTTAAGGCCTACTCTCTACAAAGAACAACCGCTATGGCTCTCAGGGAACCTGATAAGGACAAATAGTTGACTCTCAAGGACTTCTGGAAGTCGTACAATATTCTTCAGGCTGTGAAGAGTATTGCAGATGCTAGAGAGAAAGTTAAGCAGATGAACTTGAATGGGGTATGGAAGAAACTGTGCCGCTTGTGGCTTTAAGGAGACAGTTGAGGTTGTTAACAAGAATGTAGTTGCCCTGTGCAAGGAGCTCAAGTTGGAGGTGGAGGCTGATGATGTAAAACAGCTGCTGAAATCTCATGGATAGGAATTATTTTCTGAGGACCTAATTGGGCTGGAGAAGCAGATGGTTGAAAAAGATGAGGAAATACTAAGCCCAGAGCCCAAGAGATTCATAACCAGGGAATTGGAAGGCATGTTTGCCCTGGTAAAGGAAGCAACACTGCCAGGTACACTAAGGTCGCCAGAGAGATCACATGCCTGTAATATAGCCTAAATATAAATTATTACTAAACTATTTTTATTGCAGTCCGAATGAAATCCTACATGTAAAAAGAAGAAGACTAAGAACCATCTTACGAGTGACTGCTCTCCCACTCCCCCATGTGCGTTGACTAGAATAAGACCTAAGAGTGCCTGTGTATCTCTCTAGCCTTTATTCCTCCTAATATCATTATTTAATACCTCTATTCCTCATATTTTCTAATCTAACTCTTACTTCCGTCTATGTAGCTCCCGTAGATAGTCACTAACCTTACCTTCTCCCTGAGTAACTATTGAAATGGTGATGTAAACAAATGGCCAACTTTTGATAAGCACCGGTAATTATCTTCCCTACTTACTAGTTTGGCTACCTGATATTATATTATTTGCATTACTATTATATTAAGTTTCGTACCTTAAGGTAAAGGGTACAATGCTGGAGACGCGGATTTTATTTTTTTCCCGTGATTATCGAACCTACAGGAAACCTTCGCTATCAAATCTAACGATAACCTGGCCTTAGCCTGTCGATCTTAGCCTATTGATAACCTAATTTCGTCTAGCCTATAGGGTACCACACGGGCTATCACAGTGCCTAACCTAACCTATAGTAGCCTATGCGTATTGTGCATTCCTGATTGTTTTCACTTTCATTAACAAGCTTACATCTAGTGTAAATATTTAAGTTTGTGCTAGGCCAAACTATCTAACTGAACTGGTGTATTTAACTTTGCATTAACTTATTTTACATATATATTTTTATGTATTGGATGCTTCTTATATACTACTGGTACAATGGCATCGAGTATTGGGAGTATTTCTAATTTTATTCTAATGTAGAGGATTTTGAGTCTTATTGTAGTCTAGTTAATTTACATTTTACTTCTAATGATGTAAGAGGTGAAAAGGTTGCCCCTTCCTTCTTAACTTTGGTTGGTCCTAAAATTTACTGGTTAACTAATAAATTACTTTTTCCGGAGTACCCTGCTAGTTGTACTTAGGATTAAAACAGCACTCAAAGCTCACTTTAAGCCTAAGTAATTTTGATTTACAAGCATTTCAAACTCCATTCTAGATCACAGAAATCTTGTGAGTCAGTATCTGATTTTCTTGCTGCATTAAAGGAGTTGGCTTGTACTTGTGATTTTGGTACTGCTTTAAATGACATGGTAAGGGATAGATTTATAACAGGACTGTCTAATGATAAAACTCAACAGATTTTGCCAGCTGAGGCTGATCTTACTTTTCCTAGAGCTATGGAAATTGCTACAGCAATGCAAAGCGGCCCAGAGAGATGTACAAGCTATGGGTAGTAGTACTGCTGTGTATAAGGTATGCACTAAGTCTCAAATATCTCATAACTATAGAGGTAATTCTTCATTTAAAGGTAAATTTAAGCATTTTGAAAGCAGTTACTCTCAGACTGCTGCTAAGCCTAATGTCCCTAATTCCTCTTGCAGTGGTTGTGGCAAGCTACATTGGAGGAATGACTGTCTTTTTAAGAACAACATTTGCCATTCATGCAAGCGTAAGGAAAATATGAAGTCCATGTGTTGTGGTTCCGAGTCAGGTAACTCGAGATACACTGGGAGTGTCAATTTTCCTAATACAGGTGTTACTTCTACTCCTAATTCTAGCTATGGACATGTGTTCAACATAAAGAATAATGTACCTAATAAGCCTATTCTGGTTAAAGTATGACTGAGTGACAAGGAAATACCAATGGAACTAGGCACTGGTACTGCAGCCACCATTATCCCTAAGGATCAGTATGAGAAAATTTGGCATGAAATTGCAAAGGAAGATAAGCTAAAAGATGAATTTCCCCAGTTGTTTTCTGAAGGTCTTGGATGCTACCAAGGTGAATCTTTTTCTATTATAGTAGATCCTTCAGTTTCTAGTAAGTTTTGCAAGGCTCTTACAGTACCTTGTACCCTCAGAGAGAAAATTGATAAGGAGTTTAGCCATCTTCAGGAAGAGGGTATCATCTCCTGTTTCTAATGGTCCTTAGGCTGCACCTGTTGTTCCAGTGCAAAAGGATGACGGTAGTATTAAACTCTTTGGGGATTACAAGCTCACAGTCAATAGAGCAGCCAGTATGGACACATATCCTATGCCATCTATGCATGATTTATTCAGCAACCTAGCTGGCAGTGTTATATTTTCTTAATTTGACATGAGTCAAGCATATCCTCAACTATACAAAGATGATCAGTCTAAACAGTACACTGTCATCAACACCCATCGTGGATTATTTTCAATATAATCGTTTAAGTTTTGGTATTTCTTCTGCACCTGACATATTTCAACGTGCAATGGAGGAGTTTTTGTGGGGTATCGTAGGTGTCAGTCGGTACTTAGATGATATACCAATTAAAGGCTCAACGAGAGAAAAGCATGACAGAACCTTAAAACTGTAGCCTCTAAGCTCCAATCAGCTGGTCTAAAGCTGAAACTAGACAAGTGTCATATCGTTCATAGTTTAACTTATCTTGGATATAAACTTGACAAACAAGGTATCCACCTTACCAAAGACAAATTAAAAGCTCTTTCTGAAGCTCAAGCTCATACAAATGCTACACTGCTGAGAGCCTACCTAGGCTTAATAAATTTCTATAGACGTTTCCTGCCTCAAGCGGCTACTTTCCTAGGCTCTTTGAATAGGTTGTTAAAAGCTAAATTTCTGTGGTCATGGGGTGTTGAGCAAAGGAATTCCTTCAAGAAATCTAAGTAGATTCTCCTTACTTCTGATGCCCTAGTGCATTTTGATCCAAAATTGCCACTCTTAGTAGTAGCAGACAGTAGTGCCTATGGTATAGGCGGAGTCTTGTGTCATTTGATTGATAATGTTGAGAGACCCATCTGTTTTGTCACCTGAACTCTTACTTCGACAGAACGCAATTATTCTCAACTAGAAAAAGAAGCCCTCGCAATGGTCCACACATTGCAAAAATTCAACTTTTATTTATGGGAACAAGCGAACATTACGGTCATTACAGACCATAAAGCACTGCTTGATATCTTTTCTCCTCCAAAGAATATTCTACCTATGGCCTCAGGTAGAATTCAGAGGTGGTTTTTGCTACTTCCGAGTTATAATTTTACTTTGTGTCATAGATCTGGTGCTTTACTTGGTACCACGGATGCTTCAAGTCGTTTGCTGTAGTCTAGTGGAGCGACTGAGGACACTCCTAATCTTTTAGAGGGGCACGAGCTTGTTAATTTCCTAAATTCCTCACCTCTTAAGAGTGAACATATCCTTAAAGAAAATAACAAGGATCCTACTCTGTCTAAAGTATTCAAGTTTTGTGAACTTGGATGGCCTACATCTTCTATTGGTGACCCAAATCATACACCTTATGTTCCAAGAAAGAATAAACCCTCCTTAAAGAATGGCAGTATTCTTTGGGGTTCTCGTGTTGTTGTACCTCATAAACTCAGACCTAGATTCATGAGTGAGCTACACTCATCTCATGCGGGTTTTTCTTGTATGAAAGAACTTGCTAGAAGTTACCTATGGTGGCCCGATTTTGATAAAGATTTGGAAGAACTGTGCGACTCTTGCCCTGATTGCTTGTCGCATAGAGCGAATACTCCTAAAGGAAAACTTCATCTATTGGAGTGGCCTACTCATCCATGGCTCCGCATTCATGTAGGTTTCACAGGCCCTGTTGATGGTCACTATTTCCTGATAATTGTTAATGTTCATTCTAAGTGGGTAGATATATATCACACTAAAAATACTACTTCTAGTGAAACTATCAGTTGCCTACAACATTCATATGCACAGTTTGGATTGCCTATTTCTATTGTTTCGGATAATGGACCCTGTTTTACTTCACAGGAGTTCCAGGGCTTCATTTAATGCTGTGTTCTCAGGCATATCACGACAGCTGTTTATAAACCAAGTACTAATGGAATAGCCAAGAGGATGGTTTAGACTTTAAGCAATGATTTAAGAAATAGACTTCTTCTGCTGACATTCAGATAGTTATTGACAAGTTTGAGTTTGACTATCGTTTAGCACCCCATTCCAATACTGGTGTTTCGCCAACTTAACTCATGTTTAGTCATCATCTATGTTCTTGGTTAGATTTATTGTGGCCTGGTGGGTGTTTCTGCTAAAGTCCACAAGCGTCAGCAAGCTCAAAAGCAATTATACTCTAAGGAAACTAGAAAGGTCCAACTCTCCCCAGACTCCACTGTAATGATTCGAAACTATGTTAATCGAGATCCTAAGTGGATTCCATCTGTTGTCACAGAGCAAACTGGTCCCCTATCCCATAGATGTTCTTTTTCCTCGGGTGTAGATAAGAAGCACTAGAACCAGATTATTCCAAGGAATCAGCTTCCACCTGAAACAAATGCTGAAGTTATTGTCCCTACCATTCCCAATTCTCCTAAGCCTCCAACTATTAGTATAGACATTTCTGCAGGTATATCTGATACTGCCATTGAAAGCCAAGGCAATGCTCATGTAGAAAAAATGCCCCAGTTGCAAGATAGTCCACGTAGGTCTTCCCATGTTAGGAAACTGGTGGACAGGTTAAAACTCAAATTCTGTTCCTATATTGGGGGGAAGGGGAGGGAACTGCATCTTATTGGTGGAGTGGACTTATATAGTCTAAATATAAATTGTTACTAAACTACTTCTATTGACATCCAAATAAAATCCTACATGTAGAAAGAACAAGAGTAAAAACCTTCGTACGAGTGACCGCTCTCCCAATCCCCCATGCATGTAGATCGGCATAAGACCTAAAAGTGCCTGTGTCTCGCTCTAGCGTCTATTCCTCTCAATATCACCATGTAGTACCTCTATTCCGCTTATTTCCTAATCTCACTCTTTCTTAAATACATAGATCCCAGAGTTAGTCACTAACCTAACCTTCTCCTGAGTAACTATTGAACTGGTGATATAAACAAATGGCCAACCTCCGATAAGCATTTCTCCTATTTACTATTTTGGCTACCTAGTATTACATTATTTGTATTACTATTATATTAAGTTTCCTACCTTAAACTGGAGGGTATAATAATTCCCTGTGGTGTTATAAGGAAATTTGGGAGGAGGGCATCCTTTCAGCCTCGCCTTTACTAATTCCACGTGAAGGTATAGCCCCCTCCAGCAGACACTTTACACTCTACCTCAGGTGCCTCTATAGACTCACCTGTCCCAGTACCGCCATCATCTGCTGTATGTTCTTTTGCCTCTCCAGTCTTCTCAGCACCTGCCTCTCCAGCTTCTTATAACCCTGTCTCTACCTCTCTGCAATGCCCCTTCCAGTGTGCAAGCCAACAATACGAGTAAAGGTAAGCAATATTGTACTTTATACTGTACTGCACTGTAGTGTAATTTTATTATTTTTATGTTTTAGATTACACAATTAAAGGTAAGCAATACTGTTATCTTTAGGTCTTAAATTAAGAACATAGATTAGTTTTCTATGTTTTAGAGTATTTATTTTAAACATTGGTGGGTAACTAGGTTCGAATTCAGGTAATTTCTTACTTATGGTGAAATCTGGTTTAAGTCAACGATCAGGAATGGAACCCTGATGTAAACCGGCGTCCCCTATATAGATCGTTCTTAATCAAAAGCGATATGGAGAAAAACTGATGGCATATGAATTAAAAATGTGCTATGAAATATATTCACATGTTATTTATAAAAAAAATATTACACCAACTACTATTTTTATTCTACCTGAAGGGGGCAAGAATACTTCCTCTGTATTCCCCTGCATGCTCTAATATTTGACGAAATGGGGTGGAGCGAGGGGACTGTGAATCCCCTCCTCTTTATTTTTTCTTTGACTTGGCCATTCCCCTAATAAGGGGGAAAATGGCTTTTGTAAATAGTGCATAGGTAGCTTATCCACTTACTGAAAAGGGTTGCTGACTTAGACAAAGCAAGATATATACACTACTTGTATATTGTTATTTTGCCATACACATTTCGGTTTTATTTGAAAAGCTATGAATTATTTTGTTGCAGCCTTGTGTATATATTTAGCGATCTTCATGAGATTTGTTCTGAGAGTCCAGCCCAGAAACTTGACTTGTTTTTGTTTGCTTGTCACATAACCAACAAAACTGCTCAATCTATTCAGGCAATTACAATCGAGTTTGCCTTACTAATGAAAGCACCACTTTTTGTTTGATTTCATAACTTAGATTATATTACAGTTAACCCTCTACATGAAAGCATAGTGTATGGGGATGTATTCTTTCAGAGCGTAAGCTACAAATGTCCCTATTTTCAGTGTACATAATATCATATTAAAGCACCATTTTGTCAGTCTGTAGCGAAATTGAAATTGATATCTGGCATCTGTTGCCGTGTTACAATAAATGAGTCAATGTTTTACCCAGTTAAGGGATTCAGAACTTCAGAAGGGGCCAGTAGACTTTATAGTGTCAAGGGAGACAATACAAAAATTTTGCACTGAAGTGTGGCAGACCTTCCCTGTACTGAAGTATAATTAATTTTGATGATAGGATGCATGGAAATAGTTAAAGCTCAATAGATGAGGTTACTGAATTCAGTGACGTAGAGAATTAATCTGTCATACCAATTTATTTCTTTTAGGACATACTAGCCACATGTTCACTTGGAATCAAAAATTATAAAACAGCAATTCTTAGTAACATACCATGATAAGGTAAACAACTCATAAGCGATTGTGTGTTTATGTGGAAGGTTCAGCACTAATTAATGGTAAGCAACGAGGAACATGAGAAGTAAAAGAGTTAGCACAAAAGTGCTGGATGGAGATGCTTAGCTTGCTTGGATAAAATCCACCCATCTCCATGATAAAAGGCAAAATTACAGTAGTACAGTTAAACAATATTGTATAGTGTACATTAATTTTATGTGTTAGATTACGAACTTGGATTATTTTTCTGTGTTAGAGTCTTCATTTTTAGCATTTATGGGGTCTGTAGGTTTGACTTTAGGTGTTTTTGGACTTACATAAAAATCTGGTTTAAGTCAGCTGTCAGGAACGGAACCCTGACATAAAACGGGGACCTTCTGCGTGTGTATATATATATATATATATATATATATATATATATATATATATATATATATATATATATATATATATATATATATATATATATATATATATATATATATGAAGTCCTTATAAAACGTTAGGGTTCCGTTCCTGACAGCTGAATTAAGTAAAAATTCGACGTAAGTTGGCATTCACTAGGAGTAAACATACTGGCAGATTTGTCTCCAGAAATACATATAAATGGCGTAGTAAGGGCAGCATATGCATTCTTATCAAATGTAAGGGTAGCCTTCAGGCACATGGACAAGGAAATGTTCAGAAATATTTATGTAACCTATGTGAGGCCAAAACTCGAATATGCAGCCCCCTTTTGGAATCCGCACTTGAAAAAGCACATAGCTAAGCTTGAAAAAGTTCAAAGACATGCCACGAAACTGGTGCCAGAAATACGCAATCTCGGTTATGATGAGAGGCTGAGGGAATTAGACTTGCCATCACTCGAAGCTAGAAGAGTAAGGGGGGATATGGTGACAGTCTTTAAATTCCTTCATGGTTATGATAGAGTGGATAGGGATCGATATTTCGATATGGCTGGCTCTAGAACTAGAGGTCATAGTTTGAAGCTTCGTAGGAAAACATGTTTGCAGGATGTAAGGAAATACTTTTTCAGTGTAAGAGTAGTTGATAATTGGAATTCGCTAAGCGAGGAGGTAGTTAATGCTATCTCAATCCATAGTTTTAAGGACAGGTATGATAAGTATCACTAAGTCTAAAAATGGAACCGATCAGGAGACGGGAAGATACGAGCTTTGGGCTCTTTCCCGTAAACACAATTAGGTAATCACTTAGATTCGAACATAAGTCCCCCTATGTAAAAAATAAATAATTTAAAACATAAAAAAAGATTCCATGTTCCCAATGGTTCTTAAAAAATGACTAAAACTAATCTTGATACTATTTCTAAACTTTTAAATTAACATAATATACAGGTACTGTAAAGTATAAATGTACAGTACAGTATAATAAAACAATATACAGTAATCCCTCGCTATTTCGCGGTTCACCTATCGCAAATTCAGTGCATCGCGGATTTTTTTTGGCAGGAATTTTTTGTTTTTTCTAAATTATTGTGACACCAGGACGGGCCAAAAAATTATAAAATAAAAAACCTTTATCAGGCTGTAAAGAGAAACAGAGATGGAGAGTGTAATGATCTGTCAGATGTGAAGGGATTATAAAAGATGGGTAATGAATATCCAGTTCTCTTCTGGGTTTTAATATACCTCTTAATTACTTTCATGATGTCTATTCCAATAATTCTCCTTAGATCTTATTATTATTATTATTATTATTATTATTATTATTATTATTATTATTATTATTATTATTATTATTATTACAGACAATAATCTTCCTTTGATGATGATTGTGGAGATTATTATCATTGTTATTATTATTATTATTATTATTATTATTATTATTATTATTATTATTATTATTATTATTATTATTATTATTAAGGGCTCATCATTGTTTGTACATCTGTTGGTTTATTTTCTTTAATAACTGTGTAGAGTGCCCCTCCCTAGTTGGCTGGGACAAAGAGAGTGTGGGGGGTTGGGTAGAATAGAATGTTGGAGAGAGAGAGAGAGAGAGAGAGAGAGAGAGAGAGAGAGAGAGAGAGAGAGAGAGAGAGAGAAACATCTGCAATTAACTCTTTTTCATTCAACCAAAACTACATTATTCATTGTAAAAGTAATGGTTTAATTACAAATTCGTAATAATAATAATAATAATAATAATAATAATAATAATAATAATAATGATAATAATAATAATAATAATCTCCACAATCATCATCAAAGGAAAATTATTGTTGCCAATAATAATAATAATAATAACAATAATAATAATAATAATAATAATAATAATAATAATAATAATAATAATAATGATAATAAATAATAATAATAATAACAATAATAATAATAATAATAATAATAATAATAATAATAATAATAATAATAATAATAAGAAGAAGAAGAAGAAGAAGAAGAAGATCTAAGGAGAGTTTCTGGAATACCATAGACATCATGAAAGTAATGCAGAGGTATATTAAAACCCAGCAGAGAATTGGATATTCATTACACATCTTTTATAATCCCTTCACATCTGACAGGTCATTACACTCTCCATCTCTGTTTCTCTTTGCAGCCTGATAAAGGCTGTTTTATTTTATAATTTTTTGGCCCGTCCTGGTGTCATAATCATTAAAAACAAAAAAAACAAAAACAAAATTTTTTTTTAGGCGTTCCTACTTCACGGAAATTCACTTATCGCGGCACGTCCCGGAACCGAACCCAAGCGATAAACGAGGGGTAACTATATATATATATATATATATATATATATATATATATATATATATATATATATATATATATATATATATGTATATATATATATATATATATATATATATATATATATATATATATATATATATATATATATATATATATATATATATATATATATATATATATATATATATATATGACACTACAATACCTGTACTGTACTACTGTAAAGTACAAAACTGTAAATAGTACCTGTACAGTATACTGTGTTCATGTGGTGTGCTTACATAGGGAGGGAGAGACTTGCTTATCAAGAGAAAGCTTGCTATGTCAGCTGCTGACAAGACAGGGGCAGACAGGTGAGTCTGGAAAGGCTAAAGAATAATCAATACATAATCTATAGAATACATAAAAACATAAGAAGATAAGAAAATAGGACACTGCAACATGCCTACTGGCACACCTGAGGAGGCTCCAGTTTTACCTGATGATCTCAGCATGTCTAACTTATTCTATTAAGAACATAAGAAAATAAGAAAAGAGGACACTGCAACATGCCTACTGGCACATACGAGACAGCTCCATTTTTGACTGATGAGCTCAGCATGTCTAACTTATTCTATTCTGCTCTATATTTTTTTCATTTTTTTATGATTCTTCAACTAATAATTATCATAATTTATTTATTTATTCTTTTTTTGGGGGGGTATATTTGCCGTTCGGCAAATGCCCTCAATACCGCTAGCCTTCATTAGGATCGTTGTCTACTAGCGTTTGTCCTCCTCGCCAAATTTTCGCCACAGTGAGAGGGGTAACATGTTACACCCTCCTGCCCTACCTATATCCGCAGTCAGAAGGGGAACTACAGGTACCTAGGTTCAGGTGTAGGTGCAGGGGTCGCTAAGCACAAAGCACTAACCTATTCATACCCACCCTTCATCTGTCATATGACTGTCTAACCTACATTTGAAGGTGACTAAGGTATTGACATTGTTTATCCTACTAAGAAGCCTGTTCCATGTATTAGCTACTCTATTACCAAACCAGTTTTTACCAATTTCCTTTCTGAGCCTAAATTTATCAAGTTTACACCCATTATTTAGAGTTCTGGTTTGATCATGAATTTAAAAAATTTAATATCACCCTTGTTAATCCCTTTAAACCATTTATTCACCTCAATCATATCCCCCCTAACTCTGCGCCTCTCTAGAGTGTGCAGATTAAGTTTTATAGCCATTCTTCATATGGTAGATTTCTGATATTGTGTATCATCTTGGTCATTCTTTGCTGCACTCTCTCCAAGGATTCAATTTCCATCCTACAAAAGGGTGACAAGAATTGCACAACATAATCCAGATGGGGCCTATTTAATGCAAGATAGAGCTGTAATATAACCTCTTTCATCTTATTGCTAACACTTCCTGAGATTAGTTCTAAAATTCTGTTTGCCCTTTTGGCTTAAGATTACTACTCACAAGAACTCCTAAATCCCTCAAATTGAGCTCATGGTGTCATGATCATTTAGCTTATAACTCGCATTGTCTATTATAGTACCCATTTTTACTACTTTACATTTTTCAACATTAAATCCATTTGCAACTTCTCCGACCATTCAAATAATTTACTTAGATCTTCTTATAAAGCATGAATATCTTCTTTTCCATTTATAATCCTACCTGTTAAAGTGTCACCTGCGAATTTACTTAGTTTACTACTGATATCCGAATCCAGATAATTTAGATATGTGATGAATAATAGAGGACCAAGTACCGAGCCTTGTGGTACCCCACTAGTAACTTAGCCGCACTCCAATTTCTCCATTTATGCAAACCCTCCGTTTCCTGTCCATTAACCATTCTTTGTTCCATCTTAGATCTCCTCCTATACCATGAGCTCAAGCTATTTAATTAGTCTTTTATGAGGAATGAACTCTATCAAAAGCTTTACTAAAATCTGGATATACTGTATCATATTCTTTGCCACTATCTACTGCCTCGAAACTTCCAAGAAAAAAGACAGTAAGTTTGTAAGACACGAGAAATCCTTCAGAAATCCGTGTTGTGAGAGTTTTATCAGTCTGTGTAATTCTAGATGTTCCCTTATTTTATTTGCAAAGATGGATTCTAGCATCTTACCCACTGTTGACGTCAAACTTACAGGTCTATAGTTTTTCTCTTTAATCAGTTCTCCTTTTTTTAAATATGGTACCACATCTGCCAATTTCCACTCCTTGGGTACCAATCTTAATTTTATTGAATTATTGAATAGTGCAGTTAGTGGACAACTAAGCTCTGCCTTGCACTCCTTCAATACTCTAGCATGAATTTCATCAGGTCCCAGAGATTTATGAGCCTTTAATTTATCTATTTCTTTTATTACATCCTCCCTCGTAATATGTACACATCTCTTCATCATCATCCGTGATATGACCTTTGGCTACTTCAACTGGTCTAACTTTTTCCTTAAAATTAGTCTGATAATGTTTATAAAATCCTTTAGGATTTTTCTTTGGCTTCTCCTGCTATTTTAACTTCGAATTTTCTTTTCAACTCTCTAACTTTCTTTTTAACTTCCCTGTTTAACAGTATATATTGCTGCCTCAATTGCTCTTACTGCCCCATATAACTATGTTATAAAACACACTTATAAACATAAAAAATATTACACTAGTATCTCAATGTTTATCAAGTTAATGGCTTTATTTATTTATTCTTTTATATACAGTTGATTATATTGAAAAATTATATTGAATTTAAAAAGAAAAAGTACCAAACATATAGCTGTAAATACGATTGCCAGGAGGATCCACGATGGGATTAGCTTCAGACCTCAGGTCAGTTGGACAGATCTGAAGAGGGCATTTATTCGTAGCTATTATAATTACTGCTTTTACTTTATTATCTGGGTTATTTTTTCAATTTCAGCCTTTATTTCATCATCTTCATGCTGAGTAACATACAGGTCAACACAAAGAAGGACCACTGTCCTTTGAGCATTTAATTTGGGAGGCATTATAATGTCAAATTTATATTGGTTTAAAACAGATATGCATTCTGGTGTACGGTATTTAATTTTTCTAAGTATTCATCAGCAAGGACAAGTACAACACCAGATTGAACATTGTTTGCTTTATAAACTATGATATCGCTTAGGTATAAGAAAATAAATGTCATTACAACGTTGGGCTGATCCCTCAGGGTTCACGGTCCTTAATCTGGACCCGGCCCATTATTTACTCATTTCCAGGATGAGAGTAACTTCCAACAATAATAATAGATAATTATTTCATTTAGTTCGCTTATTTGGAAGGGTTTATTAGAAAAAAAAATATTTACTGAACTTAATTATTTAAGATACACGTATATATCGATAAAGCGGAGTTAAAAGTGGAAAAATAAAATAGAAAATAGTCTCTTTACCTGTTACGGGCAAACGTGACTGCAAAGAAAATTACTGTAAACAATAACGATATGTTTCATGGGGTAATTAAAAAAATCCAATGTTATATTCGGTAGTTACCAAACGGTTTTATTCCAAAACTTTGGTCAAGGACTCTAAATTAATAAATGCGCTAGGTTGGAAAAGCAGAAAAATAACATGATTTTTTTCAAATTTTAGGCTTAAAATTTAATAGGGACAAATATTATTAATATAAAAAGGTGATGTTATAACAAATAAAAACTTCTTACATATGAAAAATAATACTATTTTATTCAAAATTAAGAAAAAATGTTAGATCGAGAAATAGTTTAGGACTGTCCACCTGACCTGAGGTCTAAAGCTAATCCCATCGTGGGTCCTCCTGGCAATCGTATTTACAGCTATATGTTCGGTATTTTTTCTTTTTAAGTTCAATATAATTTTTCCATATAACCAACTGTATATAAAAAAAAATAAATAAAGCCATTAACATGTGTATTTCAAATAAAATAGTAGTTACAGCTATGTGTTTGCATTTTTCTTTTTAAATTCCGTATAATCCTTCAATATAATTGAATATATAAACAAATAAATAAAGCCATTAACTTGATAAATATGAAGACAGCAGTGCTGCTAGCTGTGTATTTTGAATAAAACTGGTAATACAACTATGTGTTTTATTTTAAATTCAATATAATCGTTCATTATATCCATATATATATAAAAAATAAATAAATAAAGCCATTTACTAGATAAATATGAATAGAGCAGTGCTGCTATGTGTGTATTCCTCCACCGCTCTCACACACTCTTTTAGCGAGCATTTTGAATTTACAGCACTAACAAGTAGGTCCAAAAATTAACTTTTATAAATAATTATATTTTGGATTTTGCTGTAAAATCAAAACGACGTTACATGAGGACTCCCTGTGTTAGTCTCTCTCTCTCTCTCTCTCTCTCTCTCTCTCTCTCTCTCTCTCTATATATATATATATATATATATATATATATATATATATATATATATATATATATATATATATATATATATATATATAATATATATATATACATATATATATACACACTAATCCCTCGCTATATCGCGATTCACCTTCTGCGAAATCAGTGCATCGCAGGTTTTTATGGCGAGCATATGTATTTTATATCGCAGATTTTGTGGGTATATCATGGGAATCCACGATATGTGGAAATATTACAATTTCCAGTATTTTCATTATTTTGTTGATAAAAAAAAAGTATTTCCTGGCCGAAGAATAAAACAGTAAAAAATAGTAAAAACCATAAATTTAAACCTGTAATTCACAGTACTGCACTATATAAAATACGATACCGGTATCCGCGTCTTGGAAAACGCAAAGAGTAGCACCTACGTGAGATAGTACATATTAAAATTTCCAGTATTTTCATTATCTTATTGATAAAAAAAAAAAGTATTTCCTAGCCTAAGAATAATAAAACAATAAAATACAGCAAAAAACATAAATTTAAACATGTAACTCAAAGTATTGCACCATATAAAATACGATACCGGTATCGACGTCTTGGAATACGCAAAGGGTCGCACTTACATGAGACAGTACACGGGATGCTATTGGCTGATGGGTGGGAGACGACGAATCACAGAATTGTGTTCTGTATGGTCTGTATCCTGGGGTCTGAGTGGCTTTTTGATTGAAGCTTGATTCTCCCAGCATCTTCCATTATCTCGCCATACCCATTCAGTTACTCACGTGTGCGCCGTTTCGCATTGTGCCTCTTAATACGCTGTGCTTGTGTTTTTTATGAAACTTTTGCTTGTGTATTTCAACCCCTGCAATGCCGCCCAAGCGTCCTTCATCTTCTAAGGCTTCTGATAGTGAGCCTAAGCGGTAAAGGAAGATGTTCATCATACCAGATATGGTAAAACTGTTAAATATACTGAAGGAAGGAAGAAGTTTCTCAGCTGTCGGCCGCCATTGGCTGTGCAGTATGTAAACGTCATCATCACATCATTCACTGTAAGCTTACCTATCACGTTCATATAGCTCTACGCTTGCACGCTGTTCTTTATGCTAAAGTTACCTTTCACACTCATATAAATTTAAGCTTACGCACTGTTATTAATAAAGTAAAGGGTGAGTTGTTAAAAGTGCAGGGAGGGTTTATACAGTAAAGGTAAAAATACATGTAAAATACCTGTAATAAATATGGTGCTGCTACTTCGCGGATTTTCACCTATCGCGGGTGGTCCTGGAACCGGACCCCCGCGATAAACGAGGGATCACTGTGTGTATATATATATATATATATATATATATATATATATATATATATATATATATATATATATATATATATATATATATATATATATATATATATATATATATATATATATATATATATACAGTGTTGCCTCACTTATCGCGGTAGTTCGGTTCCGGGACCCACCGCGAACCAGGAAATCCGCGAAGTAGGATCCGCCTATATGTACATAGATATTTTAATATATTTTTACGCTTACACTGTATAAACCCTCCCTGCACTGTTAAAAAAACACCCTTTACATTATAAATAACAGCAAGCAACGTAAATTTTTATGAAAGTGATAGATAAAATTACGGTGAATGAGGTGATAATGACGTGACATACATACTCATTTACAATTATTTTTTCATTTACGTACTGTATAAACCCTCCCTGCACTGTTAAAAAAAACACCCTTTACATTATAAATAACAGCAAGCAACGTAAATTTTTATGAAAGTGATAGATAAAATTACGGTGAATGAGGTGATAATGACCTGACATACATACTCATTTACAATTATATTTTCATTTACGTACTGTATAAACCCTCCCTGCACTGTTAAAAAAAACACCCTTAACATTATATATGCTAGCTCACGTAGCTGTGACCCCCAATACATTGTACGCTATCGGACACTGTTTTGCATGATGCAATACCCTGTACTGTGAGTTATACTGTACGTACGTATATCTAAATTTATGTTTTTTACTATTTTTTTACTGTTTTATTATTCGTAGGCTGGGAAATAATTTTTTTTTATCAATTAAATAATGAAATTTTTTTTTTCAATAAAAAAAATGAAAATACTGAAATTTTTTTTTTTTCAATATTTTAATATTTTTGCGTATACCCATAAAATAAAATAATAATTTATCCAAAAAAAAACCGCGATAGAGTGAGACCGCGAACCAAGAAGCGCGATACAGCTGGGTAACACTGTATATATATATATATATATATATATATATATATATATATATATATATATATATATATATATATATATATATATATATATATATATATATATATATGAGAATCATTTTTTACCCCGACCGGAACTTGAACCAAGGACTTATGATTGCTAAGTCAAGGCGCTACCAACTACACACCACAGAAGGTTAAAAGGAATCCAGCCTTATAGCTTATATCTGCTATACTTAGGAATGAACGCATTCTATCTGAATGCCACTATGTTCATATTACAGATTGCCCAACCTCACTCGTGGCTTCATTTTCGCATTTAATTCAATTCCCAATCTCATTCGGGCTATACAATAATCAAATTAGCACATTACATATGTGAAAACGTGAATCATTTTTTACCCCGACCGGGACTTGAACCTAGGACTTATGATTGCTAAGTCAAAGCGCTACCGACTACACACCACAGAGGGTTAAAAGGAATCCAACCTTATAGCTTATATCTGCTATACTTAGGAATGAACGCATTCTATCTGAATGCCACTATGTTCATATTACAGATTCCCTAACCTCACTCGTGGCTTCATTTTCGCATTTAATTCAATTCCCAATCTCATTTGGGCTATACAATAATAAAATAAGCACATTACATATGTGAAAACATGAATCATTTTTTACCCCGACCGGGACTTGAACCTAGGACTTATGATTGCTAAGTCAAGGCGCTACCAACTGCACACCACAGAAGGTTAAAAGGAATCCAACCTTATAGCTTATATCTGCTATACTTAGGAATGAACGCATTCTATCTGAATGCCACTATGTTCATATTACAGATTGCCCAACCTCACTCGTGGCTTCATTTTCGCATTTAATTCAATTCCCAATCTCATTCGGGCTATACAGTAATCATATAAGCACATTACTTATGTGAAAACATGAATCATTTTTTACCCAGACCGGGACTTGAACCTAGGACTTATGATTGCTAAGTCAAGGCGCTACCAACTACACACCACAGAAGGTTAAAAGGAATCCAACCTTATAGCTTATATCTGCTATCTTTAGGAATGAACGCATACGTAATGTGCTTATCTGATTATATATATATATATATATATATATATATATATATATATATATATATATATATATATATATATATACAGTGTTCCCCCGGTTATTCGCGTTCTCACTGTATCGCGTTTTTTTTTTTTTGCAAAAAAAAAATAAATAAAAAATAAAAAAATATTGTGACACCAGGATGGGCCAAAAAATGATAAAATAAAACAAACTTTATCAGATTGTAAAGAGAAACAGAGATGGAGAGTGTAATGACCTGTCAGATGTGAAGGATTATAAAAGATGTGTAATGAATATACAGCTCTCTGCTGGGTTTAAATATACCTCTGCATTACTTTCATGAAGTCTATTCCAATAATTCTGCTTAAATCTTCTTCTTCTTCTTCTTCTTCTCTTCTTCTTCTTATTCTTATTATTATTATTATTATTATTAATTATTATTATTATTATTATTATCATTGGCAACAATAATTTTTCCCTTGATGATGATTGTGGAGATTATTATCATCAGCATCATTATTATTATTATTAAGGGCTCGTCATTGTTTGTACATCTGTTGGTTTATTTACTATTAATAACTGTGCAAAGTGCCCCTCCCTAGTTGGCTGGGACAAAGAGAGTG
>JAXCGZ010004205.1:0-69649 GCA_037179515.1 Halocaridina rubra
TATTTGTGGAGTAGCACAGTGGTAGAGTGCGCTAGTAGGGAAACAACTAACGAAGGTCCGATCCCACTGCGGGGCGGTAGGAGGGGCATCCAACTTTAGTATTATAACTAAAATATGTCTTTGTCCAACCCCCTCTCGAATGGGGATTCATTCTGACATCTAAAATAGTGCATTATATGATTGTGCAGTTCTAAATCTGGAATAGTGGACACTGATAAAGTGGGAGAAATAGGGAAAAATAGTGAATGTAGAAAACTAAATAAAATCATAAGTGAATATTTCAGTCATTATAAAGAAAAAAAATAATGAATATGAGACATACGAACGGTATTCATAAATGAGAAATAAGCAGTAATATGTAATATTTAAATAAATTAGATTACAGGGAATGACGTAAAAGAGAATGAAAACTGTGACATGATAGATAATGAAGGAAGAATATGAATATAATTTTAAAAATAGACAGAACTACTCGACTTGGCTGTGATTCTTGCGTAAGTTTTTGTATGAGTAGTCCATGGAAATTAAGATTATTTTTTTTTTTATCTTCAGAAATGTAATTAGGAGTAATTTTAGTGTAGAGAACAAAACATTTTCGCTATAGTAATAATAATAATAATAATAATAATAATAATAATTAATAATAATAATAATAATAATAATAATAATTATAATAATAATAGTAGTAGTAGTAGTAGTAGTAGTAATAATAATAATAATAATAATAATAATAATAATAATAATAATAATAATAATATTAATAATAATAATAATAATAATAATAATAATAATAATAATAATAATAATAATAATAGTAATAATAATAATAATAATAATAATAATAATAATAATAATAATAATAATAATAATAATAATAATATCTATTTCTTCAACACCAACAACAACACTATCTTTCAAAAACGATTTCTTCTTTGCAGAATCGTGAACGACACGTGGCCCCACCGACCGCAGGTGTTGGAAGTGGAGGTGTATCACTCGCGGAGTCTCCTCCATTCGGCTGTTCATCTCTATGCAGAAAGTGCATCTGGGAGACATCTCGTGGCCGTTTCTCACACTGTTGACAATTCAACTATCCCCACACCACAAGATTTAGCATATACAAATGATGTAAGTATAATAATAATAATAATAATAATAATAATAATAATAATAATAATAATAATAATAATAATAATAATATATAATAATAATAATAATAATAATAATAATAATAATAATAATAATAATAATAATAATAATAACAATAATAATAATAATAATAATAATAATAATAATAATAATAATAATTATAATAATAATAATAATAATAATAATAATAATAATAATAATAATAATAATAATAATAATAATAATCAAAGTTCAAGAAGTCCCAGCAATGAAAATCTCATCCTGGACCACTTTTCCTTTCCATGGAAGGCATAATATGTAAGTTGTGTTAACTTGACGGTCATTTTTACTGGTCTACGCATTTTATATCGATGCGTTATCTCAGTCTGTTCTTTTTATGTTCTTCCGTGATACGTTCTTTTACTCTTAATGATTTTATTCGCTGCATCTATCTCCACTTCGTATGTTCTATTAATCTCTCTATCTGATAGACTACAAACACAGCGAGAGTTCAAAAACATATCAATAACCTTGAGATGATGTACAGAACAAAATAAAGAAAAATATGACTTTTGGCTTACTTTGTATATATTGTAATATTTATACATTAAGCTGGATTTCTATATACACTTGTATATATCTTCATTTTTTCCTGGATGTGTTACGTACATTATCCGTATGTTTCAGAGTGGACACAACTTCAGGACTATATCCTTGAATCCACGTCGTGGGGAGCGTGCTATGGTTATCAAGACCCACGAAGGCGATTGGGCTCTTGTGACAGCGGAATGGGCAGGACTTTGTAATGGAGTTCCGTCATCAGGTTAGACGTAGCAATATTTATTTGCTAATGAATGCAATATGGATATTGCTCTTTATTGCCTATGGATTTTTTAGCTTTGTATACTTTGTCCTATTATGACATCTCAGGGCTGAGTCTCCAATGAAGATAAAAGTTTTCTGAACTCTATTCCATTACTGGTATCTGGTGTTCGTGGAAGTAAGTGACATTTAGATGACTTTTTCAGTTGGAGTAGCTGACAGGGGAGGCTTCTTGTGAATATATACAGATTAATATTGAATTTTGTAAGGTAATTATTTAACAGCAGTTGATGGTACACTTTACGTGCAATAGTGTTCTACATGTATTAACGCTCTGACATCCTGTTTCTAACATTACTGAGACAGTTTAAACTAATCAGCTTCCCCTATAGTAGTACCTGGGTCGAGGTGGCACTTGAAAATTCATTGTACTATTAACCGTAAGACTTTCACTGCCTGATATATAGGTAATACTCCAGTATTCACTTACATTTTATATTAAATTCGTTTCCACTTAGTGGATTATATGCGCTAGTTATGTTTGCTAATGGGAAGTCATTTGTTTTCCATGTCCTACTGTTGCTCCTTCAGTGTCATCGTCATCGTCGCGCAACCAGTTGAGCACAGATGCATTGCGCCTGAATGGGAGCAGCGCCTCATCGCAAAGGGATATGAACGGTTCGCAGGCTACTCTAGTGACAACCGACACCTCTGCAGGCGTAGTAGGAGTAGCAGGCGGAGTTGGTGGTGCAGGAGGTGGAGTAGGAGGAGGAGGTAGCCGCGCCGACCAGTCTAGTATCCCAGTAGAACCTGCATCCTGGCCTGGTGCGTGATGACACGAGTCTCCGGTCAATCCCAGTTTGGCATAGTGACCCCACAAAGATGTATTTTTTTCGCATAATTATTGTCATCTACGGAAGTAAAGAAATATGAAACAATTATATCTAAAATCTCCACTTTCATTGTTAATTATCAAATTGCAAGTGAAATGCAAAAAGCTCGCTTTTGAATTTGATACAATTTAAAATACTTTCAATTAAAGGAATAAAGAAAACACCTTATTTAAAGATAAAAACTGAAAAGATAATTATAAATATAGACGAAGACTCACCAAACTGGATTTGATCGCAAGTGTATCATCAAGCCTTGCAATAGTATAGAACAGGACTGAGCTAAGGAACTAAGTTTACTCATATATAAAGTTTATATTTTCTCTCCTGACATCATCCATTTGTTTACATTCCTGCCCTTTATAGGAATGTTTAAGTTGAATTAATAATTTCAAAATGAATGAATATTGAGTTCACTGACCTAATGAATGAGATAATTTCCATAGCAGTTTTGGACGCAATTTATATATCAGTCCTTTTGCTATTGTACAGTACATTCATAAGGTCATATAGTTATATCGTTTTTTTTTCAAGTGCTGTAGTAAATGCGACGTGATTAAATACGAGATGTGAACCTTATATCTGTACTATTCAGGCAAGGCTTGACAACAGCCAGTCCATCCTTCCTACCTCTTGATCTTCCTAGGAATTGATTGCATGTTAGTCACGCGTTCAATCTTCATGATCTGGCATGTCATCAAGATATGACTATTATATATGACTATTATTAGATATAACTAGTATATATTTACAGCATAATAATCAATGTTAAATACACGCATATAGTGTAATTTTGGAGTCGTAATTCTAATAACAATATATGAGTTTCTAACCTCCGAATTCATAAAATAAGAATCTTAGTTTGCAATCTTATAATTAAATACAACTTTTGATGAATTGCACATGCAGTTATAAAATGCTATGTTAATATATTGATGGATCTGGAAAGAGAATTTGAAAAGAGCCCTACATGAAGTACAACTATTGTTAAAATAATGCGTTATCATTATGGCTCTGTAACCAAAGCCTGGGAAGATCCATATTGATTCATTTTTTCCTTTCAATTTTGTTAATAGTTATGGTTGATTACTGTCACAGTTGTATGATATTTGCTGTTTAGTGGTTTTAATTGTTATATTAATCCATGGCAATCAGAAGCCAACTTTTTTTTATATAAATATTCACTATTTATATGACTAAACTATGCTCACCCAGTTGAGCAGATGGATGAAGTGTCTCATAATCTATTCTCACAGCAATTCTCTTCCAAATAAGGCTTCCTGGCATAAGTAGAACGTGTACATGAAGCTACTGAGAGCTAAGTAGAATGCTTATCGAATAACTTGATAACAGCAGGATTAATTCTAAAGTGTAATTAGTATTGTTCCCATCTATAATGTTCCTTCAATTCACACTTGGAATATTAATCTTGTCAAAGGAATATTAGTATTGGTTTTCTCTGTATATAGCAGGCTTGGATGTTAATTGTGCTTGCCATGTACTAGTCTAAAGTATTAGTTGATCTCCTGATGAAGAAAATACCCTTCAGACCTAAGTAATAGTATCCTGTAGTTTTTTAGTATTAGATTAACTAAACACATTGAGTAAATTCTTGTCTTACTTGTATAAGATGGCGTCATTTTAGTTTTCTTGTATTCAGAAATATCTTTCACCTCAGTTCATAATTATCATTGTTAAAGGGGACGAAAAATAAACATTTGCTGGAACACTTATCGTCATTAAATATGGAATAATAATAAGTAAATAACTAAATAAAGAATACTTTGAAGCATTATATGCTTTTTATGGGCACATTATAAACGAGGATCTTTTTAAATATACACAGTAAAGTAAAAATCCATGATAAGGTAATGACAATAGTTGGCTGTTAAATAGAAAATAAAACTGCAAAAAATATAGAAAATGCAGTTTAAGTTTAAATAGATATATATATATATATATATATATATATATAATATATATATATATATATATATAATATATATAATATATATATATATATATATGTATACATATATAAATATATATATATATAATATATATATATATATATATATATAATATATATATAATATATATATATATATATATATATATATATATATATAATATATATATATATAGATATATATATATATATAACTATATATATATATATATATATATATATATATAATATATATATATATATATATATATATATCTATATATATAATATATATATATATATATATATATATATATATATATATAATATATATATATATATATATATATATATATATATATATATATATATATATATATATATATACAGGGAGTCCCCGGGTTACGTGGTGCCTCAGTTACAATGTTCCGAGTTACAACCGAGGCCCATAAATTATTAATAAACCATTAATAAATCAAGTTTTTTACCTACTTGGCTTGTGTGGTAAATACAAACTTCACACGGTGAGCAGTTTGTAAGCGTGGCAGACAAACACACAGCTAGCAGCACTGTTGTATTTGTATATATAAAGTTAATGGCTTGTTTATTTATTTGTTTATGTATTTGGTTATTTGAAGGAATTACATTTAATTTATTTACTAAATTACCAAATGCAGAGCCATAAATATGATCTTATCATATGATCTTATCCGGTTCAGGGTCAGGTTAAAAAGCAATGCCTTTTCAAAGGCATTTCTCTTGAAAATGGCATTCTTATTCTTATTGTGCTGTCCTTTTGGTTTTTCTTTTTCATCAAAATGTATATAAGATTTTCTTTGGGTTTCTCTTTTGTCTTTTTCAATTAGTAACTGTTCAATTAGGTATTTGACCTAAATATATGGCTGTTTGATCAAGGGTTCTTTGGCTCTCAATTCGTTGTAATCTGTACACCACACCTTAAACATTTTGTATATTCGTTCTTGTGACTGTTATATCATTCAGTTATAAGTTATCTGTTCTTGTTTTGTAAAATAAAATAATTGATGCTGGTCTATTGTCATATAAATTTTCTTCACTTTTCATTTCGTTGCCAAATGAAGTATTTTGCAAGTATTGTTTCAGAGAATGCGATATATTATTTTACATGTATAAGTTGGATATGAGGTTGATGATGCAAAGCAACCAAAGGAGTTAGGGAAAACAAAACTGTATAGGGCACTTGTACATTTTTATGTCTTGCATTAAGAACTTAGCTTGTTTCTATGTTTTAGATTATTTATTTTTAGCATTGGTGGTGGACCTAGGTTCGAATTTAGGTGTGCTCCGATTTACAATGAGCCTCATGTTCAACCAGCAAAAGGCTAAAAGATTGTTTAATGCCGTGAAATGGAAGTGAGAGAAGGAAGTGAAAGTGAAGAGTTTGTGATTAGTAAGGGTTGGTTTATGCAGTTTAAGGCTCGTGCTTATTTGCATAGCCTTAAGGTGCAAAGTGAAGCCGCTTGTGGTGATGAAAAAGCAGCAAGTGATATTTGTAGTGTGTTGACTAAGATAATTAGGGAGGAGGTTACCGTGCTAAACAAATGCTTAACGTGGAATAGTTCAGCTTGTTCTGGAAGAATATATACTTGACAGAAAATCCAAGGGCACTCAAGAGCATATGGGAAAGTGAACTCTATGTCATCTGGAAGTCTAACAAGATGGCTTGGGTAGCCCTTCAGATTTTTGAAGGACTGTTTCAGCAATTATTTTGTGCCAGAAGTGGAGCGTTACTGTGCATCCAAGAGTCTACCCATTAAGGTGTTGCTAGTGCTGGACAACGCCCCTGATCACCCTACCCATTTGGATGACTTTCATCCTAATGTCGAAGTGGCTTACCATCCACCTAATACCACTGCCCTATTACAGGGTGTCATTGCCTCTTTCAAGGCCTACTACCTCCAGAACAACTGAGAAGATCAAGAACTTGACTATCAAGGAGTTTTTAAAGTCTTACAGTAATCATCAAGCTGTTAAGAATATTGCTGATTCTTGGGAGGAGGTTAAGCAGGCAAATTTGAATGGGGTATGGAAGAAACTGTGTCCCCAGTTTGTGAATGACTTCCATGGCTTTAAAGAGACAGTTGAGGCTGTCATCAAGAACGTAGTTGCCCTGACTAAAGAGCTTAATTTAAAGAAGAAGGCTGATGATGCAAGAGAGCTGCTAAAATCTCATGGAAAAGGGTTATATGCTGAGGACCTCGTTCAACTGAAGAAACAGTTGATTCAAGAGGAGGAAGAAATACCAAGGCCAGAGCCCAAGAGATTACAAGCAAGGGCATGGAACAAGGTTTTACCCTGATAGAGGAAGGGTTGGCTAAGTTTGAGGCTGAGGACCCAAACACTGCCAGGTACACTAAGGCCTCCAGAGGGGTCATGGATTGCTTGCTGCTATTACAAGGAAACTTGGGAGTAGGAGAGTGCATCCTTTCAGACTCGCCTCGAACACTTCTTCATGAAGGTAGAGCACCCAGCAACAAATTTTGTACGACTCATCTGCCTCAGTATGTCTAGCACCGGCTGCAGGTTCTCCTGCCTCTCCACGCTCACCTGGCCTAGCCCCTGGCACCTGCCTCTCCTGCTTCCTCCCAATAAGTCTGTCTCTCCCTCCTTTGCAACACTCCTTCCAGTGTGAAAGCCAACCACAGGAGTAAAGATAAGCAAAACTGTGCCGTATATATGTCTTAGATTAAGAACTTTACTACTGTGTTAGCATAGGTGGGTGACTTAGGTTCTTATGCAAGTGTGTTCCAACTTAAGCTGAAATTTGGTTTACGTGATGTTTCAGAAGCAGAGCTCTGACGTAACTCGAGGACCCCTTGTGTGTGTGTGTGTATATATATATATATATATATATATATATATATATATATATATATATATATATATATATATATATATATATATATATATATATATATATGTGTGATTACCTAATTGTGATTACCTAATTGTGTTTACGGGAAAGAGCCCAAAGCTCGTATCTTCCCGTCTCCTGATCGGTTCCATTTTTAGACTTAGTGATACTTATCATACCTGTCCTTAAAACTATGGATTGAGGTAGCATTAACTACCTCCTCGCTTAGCGAATTCCAATTATCAACTACTCTTACACTGAAAAAGTATTTCCTTACATCCTGCAAACAAGTTTTCTTCCGAAGCTTCAAACTATGACCTCTAGTTCTAGAGCCAGCCAATATCGAAATATCGATCCCTATCCACTCTATCATAACCATGAAGGAATTTAAAGACTGTCACCATATCCCCCCTTACTCTTCTAGCTTCGAGTGATGGCAAGTCTAATTCCCTCAGCCTCTCATCATAACCGAGATTGCGTATTTCTGGCACCAGTTTCGTGGCATGTCTTTGAACTTTTTCAAGCTTAGCTATGTGCTTTTTCAAGTGCGGATTCCAAAAGGGGGCTGCATATTCGAGTTTTGGCCTCACATAGGTTACATAAATATTTCTGAACATTTCCTTGTCCATGTGCCTGGAAGGCTACCCTTACATTTGATAAGAATGCATATGCTGCCCTTACTACGCCATTTATATGTATTTCTGGAGACAAATCTGCCAATATGTTTACTCCTAGATCTCTCTCATTTTCTGTCTCCTGAAGTTGTACTCCAGCCACCGAGTAGTCAAGCTTGGGCCTTCTTGCACTTGTACCCATTCTCATTACCTTACATTTTGAGGTATTGAATTTCATTAGCCACTTTTCTGACCACTCATGCAGATTATTTAGATCCTCCTGAAGTTCTCTACCAGATCCTCCTGAAGTTGTGTGTGTGTGTGTGTGTGTGTGTGTGTGTGTGTGTGTGTGTGTGTGTGTGTGTGTGTATGTGTGTGTGTGTGTGTGTGTGTGTGTGTGTGTGTGTGAGTGTGTGTGTGTGTGTGTGTGTGTGCTAGTGAAAAAGGGGCTAAAATTTTCCTTCAAAACATTACACTCTAAAGAACTACAGTATATCTGTTCCAGGTTTTCAAAGGGTATAATGAGAAAATAATGCAAGAAATTCCAGCAATGTTTAGAAGAGAGCTTGGCTTTCTACCTGCTAGATATTGTAGAAAGTAGATTCTAGATTGAATATTGTGGTCAATGTCTTATGCTGTGGTGTGGCAGGTTGTTCACAGAGGTTTCTTAATTTACAGTTTCTAAATTTAAGCTGATTTTTTTTTTACAAGGACATGACTTATGAAATTTTGCAAGGAGATAACATCACTGCTGTTTTTTTAATTAAATCACGATTTTTATTATTATATATAAAGTAATTCCAGGAGAAGGCCAAAATTGAAGACTTTTAACACTAGTAAAATTATTGAATTATATGTCATAAAATAAAAGGTCTTTGGGTAATTTTCTTCTGTTAAAGGTGCAATTGATTATATAGTTTAATTAAATCAATTAAGCTATATATTATATATAGTTTAATTGATTTCATGTATGGTAATTTTCATTGAAATGAAAGCATCTTTGCATCCACATAAACACTGGAAGGTCAAAATATACAATGGGGCAAATGTCTCTGTCATATCGCCTCTACCTCTGACTATGCATATATACATATGCATAAACAATGGCTGAAGTTACCCTTGAAATGGGATGGCCGAATCAAAACACACATATTCACCAGAAGCCAATATACCTTGATCAATCCTCTTAGCTCCTCTTAGCACAGAAAAGGGACTTTTCATAGGCATACAAATTCAGTTAGTCAACAACATGGAGGCTTCATCTTTCTATCTTATATTATCACTTCCCGTTCATCTTGATTGCTATTAATATATCCTTCATTTTGGCACGAGCTTGGAAAGTACATTTTTATATAACAATAAAATACGTAAAGAGATTCAATATCATAAGTCTTGTCAGTACATTTAAGTCTCAAATACATTTAGAAAATATATATACTTTAGTATATTGCTTTAGTTCATAATGATTGCATATAAGACCTTTTTAAGTATATTTCATCATATACCTTATTGTTAGAGTAGTGTGGAAATATCAGGATTTATTATACTATTTTTTTTGACAAAATCATTATTTCTAAGCTCAAACATACCATAAAACCCTTGAAAATCCAATACTGAATAATTTATATTTGATATGAGGAGCATTTCTTGTATACTATGCCCTGTTACTACCAGAAATATAGGTGCATATTGAAGTATGTTTTTTTTTTTTTTAACAATCTAATTAAAGTATTTCCTAATTATATTTATGAGACATTGATTGACTTGTAGTCTTTCAATATCGTTGACATTTTAGCTTTACATTCCTTACATTATGATTATATTAAAGATTTTAGCAGATATACATTGTTCTTCAGGATTCTATGATTATATTACATAATCTCAGTTAAAGTAATATATGGGTTTTCTTGTATGTTTATGGATAATGTCCACCAATATTTCTACAGGCTCTTGGTTTACTATTTATTAGAGTTATCAGCTTATGAATTCATATTATTTAAATGTAATTTCACTTTGAAGCCACACATTTTCATTTCCAAACCATTTTCACCAAGTCATATAATTGATATGCAGATGTTTTTGTGTATTACTTCTATCGTCAGCTTTTTATTATTTGATGTTTTTTGTAGATTATATATATATATATATATATATATATATATATTTATATATATATATATATATATATATATATATATATATATATATATATATATATATATATATATATATATATATATATATATATTCTTTATTTGAATATATTGGGGGACTTCAATGTACACCACAGTGAGTGGCCTCATTCTTCTCACACTGATGTGGGAGGATGTAGGTCCTTGTTTTCTCTATTACTCACGATCTTTAGAAGATTATCAAACATTCCACTCATGTTTCTGTTTGCCAAAAACATGCAGCTAACACTCTTTACCTATTTCTTACTTCTAATTCTTCAAACTACTTATATTGTGTGCTATACCCTCTTGGTAAAGCTGATCACTCTTTAATCTCATTCTATTCCATTTTTGCCCCCCCCCCTTCATCAATTCCTCCTACTCAGCACTGCCTTTAGGCACTTTGAGCATACCCAACGAGATGATTTGTGTAACTCTCTCTTTGGCTTCCCATGGGATGATTACTGTTTTCAGACTCACAACCTTGATCAGGTAGCCCAGTAAGTTGTGGAGATCATAACCTCAGGAATGGAGACATTCATCCCATCCTCTACGAAAACTTTTTCTCCCCTTAATCCTTAGTTTGACCGTGTCTGTTCCATGGCAATTCATGCCAGGGATTGTACATACTGGTTGTACCAATCCCCTCCTTCTGATTTAACTTGCTCTACTTTTATTAGAGCCAGGAATTGCTGCACTGCTCAGATTCAAATGTCTAAAGCTTCCTTTTTTTAGAAGGAAAGTTGATGACCTTAACTCCTCTCTCAATGATAAATGTTTCTGGTCGTTAGACATAAACCCTTCCAAAAATTTTTTTAACTCAATCTGTCTCCCTCTCATTCATCTTGATGGCTCTATAGCTTGCTCTTTCACAGGTAAAGCCCTTTCTTTGTCTCCCTATTTTTGCCAACTCTTCTGTATTCGATTCTAGCTCACCTGTTCCTCATACTTTACCCCTCTCTAACCCTATGCCTTCCCTTATTCTTTGTTCACGAACAATCCAGTAGGTTCTTCGCTCTCTAAAGATGAACAAGGCATCTGGACCCAATGGTATCCCTGCAAGGTTCCTTAAGGAGTTTGGAGATGAACTAGCTCCCGTGCTTTGCCATTTTTTTTGCCTCATTCTCTCACACAGTATCTATCCCTAATCTTGGAAGCTTGCTCTAGTTCATCCTGTTCCATAGAAGGGTGACCGCTCTATTCCTACAGTATTTGGAACTTTCCTTAATTCTCACTTCTTGAAGCATCTTGAATCTAACTTACTTATCTACGATCAGCAGTACAGTTTCTGCAAGGCTAGATCCACTGGTGACCTCCTATCGTATCTTACTCATGTATGGTCATCTTCTCTAAGGAACAATAGGGAATCCTTTGCCGCCGTCCTTAATATCTCTAAAGCTTTTGACTGAGTCTGACACAAGGCTCTGTTGGCCAAAATCCCTGATTATATCTTTACCTCTTCTCTCTGTTCTCTGATTTCCAGTTTTCTTTCTGACCATTTTATATCTGTGGTTGTTGATGGGCAACATCTAGCTCATGGTCTATTACCAGTGTGTTCACGGTGCTCTTTTCTTTCACCTACTCTGTTCCTTCTTTTCATGAACAATCTTCTTCAGACCCAATCCTCTTTGCTTCCCCATGTCTTTACTGATGAATCTACCCTTCATTTTTCCTCTCCCTTCTCTTCTCAACCTTCATATACTACTCTTGAGCAGTCTCATATCCTCCTTTCTTTTTCTTTCAACTCTGATTTGCAAAGGCTATCTGTGTGGAGCACCAAATATTTAGTTAAATTTAACCCCTCTAAGACACAGTTCCTGGCTATCTCTATCTTCTTCCTCCTGGCAGCCCAGTTGTCTTCAAAACTAACGAAATTTACCCTCTTTATTGTATTAACATATTAGGAATCCAGATAACTACCAACTCATGGAGTAGGCACATAATACTGATATTTAAATCAGCATCCGAAAAATTGGAAAAGGCTAGATTAAAAATTTCCTAATGTTTAACGATAAACTCCCCACAGCCTGTTGGCTAATTAATCAATAACCAGGAATACATCAAACTATTTTAAGCAAAACACAAGTACTCCTCCTTAAGATCTAATGCTAAGTCCTCAGGCTATTTTTCGATGTTTAGCATATTATATGAACATGTTTATGTTATTTTTGCTTAGAATAGTGACTATAATTTCTCTCTTTATGACTCTGCAGTTTTTTCTTTTTAATAAGGTCAGGATTTCAAGTTGGTTTATTCAACATACATACATTCAGAGATAATTTTTGTATGGAAAGGGCAAGTTTCCAAAAATAATAGTCTTGAGATCTGTTTGTGCTAATATGCTGTCAAACACTTTCACAGAGCTCACACTAAAATTAAACAAGAACTTTTATTAAACTTACTGCGCTGTTCACTAACACAGAAGATTTATTCTTTATTTTTTCTTCACATATATACTCTATTTTAAGTTACTCTGTTAGCATATTCTATTGAGTTACGTGGATTTTTTTTTTTTTTTTTTTTTTGGCTAATGCGGTTTAATGTTTAAATATTATCGTTAATGAAAATATCCAAACATTTTATAATTTGAGCTATGCAGGAAATGGGCCAAATCTACGCCCCTCCCCCCAAAAAAAAAATCAATTGGGATTAATGAATAATTATGATAAATATTCTTACAAATAGATCACGAAAGAAACAAATAAAATAGAATATTAAGTCATTGTATTCATAAGCTAATGGAATTTGAGACTGTTTCAGTATCGAAGGTGTTGATATTGACTCCCATTATTACATAGCTCTTCACTTTTCTATTTTTTTTTTATATCAATCTTTCAAGCTTATTCTTTTATGATTTTTTTTTTTTTGGTGAATACCCATTGTCAAATCGTCTTTATAGTAACAACCTCGCCTAAATCACAGCCTAATATATGTTCATATGACCATATTAGTAATTCATTAAATTCATACATTGATCTGAAAATTTAATTCATCTCACTACTCAAACAGTCTTAAGTGAGCAATATATTAGGCCTGTACTGCTGAACTCTTCATAACATTTTAATATAAATTTTATCATATATTGTAATATTACCATGGATTGATAGAATAGTTTTATAGCATCACTGGTTACTTGACCTTTAGTTATTTCAATCTATTTTTTAATAAGTTTATATTTGTTTTTAATGATCTTTTACGTGCTATCATCCATGTTAATCATTGCAAATGCTGTTTCCCATTGTGTGCTGTTTTTGAGATTAACATGAAATCTGAAGTAATAATAATAATAATAATAATAATAATAATAATAATAATAATAATAATAATAATAATAATAATAATAATAATAATAATAATAATAATAATAATAATAATAATAATAATAATAATAATATGCCAAGTAACAAAAATTTCTACACTACAAAAGCTATTTACATTTGTCACATGTAAGTAATATATTTCTAAAGTTGCTATTTTAAGGTTGGAAAAATATGTCGAATTCACAGCTCGATATTCATAAGGATAGTTAGTGTGAAAAGAAATGTCACTAGTTTATAGTACTGTATACATTAATTACGTACATAGAGCTTGTTAGAGGCGAGCACTATCAATGAAAACCGATGTATGACTTTATTAGCCTGCATATTATTACTTCTGATTTTAAGGTGTTTAACTCATTCATTAAATTCATTCACAAAATGAGTTGAATGTTGATGAAAACCAGAAACTTTTTTTTTTAGCACGATAATGACATTTAAATGTATTTGTTACCGGCTTTTCTTGCATCTCTTAGATGGTAGAGGAAGACCAGGATCTCCGGGTCATCTTTTGTTGCACATACACCACCTTCGCCAGTTCCAGTACAGGTCAGTCATTCTGCCCTACGAGAGACGGGAATACACCTTCTGCCTCGGTGGAGTGACCATAGACATGGAGCGTGGTGTCCTGGAAGTAAGTTTAGTGCATTACATGAAGCTGCATATGTTACTATTATCTACGAAAAATATTTCTAAAGATCAGTGGAATCGAACTCGCGTTGCGAGTTAAAAATTCATGTGTATGCTAGGTCAGGTAACTCTTTTGAAAGTATGGAACTTTATATTATATGAAATTAGGGAGACAATAATGCAAATACTTTAAGTGACTGAAATTCAATTGTAAGTTTCTTTTGAACGTCTTTTTTCAAGTATTTTGCATTAACGCTTTGTCTTTATTTGTCATTCTTAATCTGCCGCAAAAGTTAAAAGGAGAAAATGGGGAAAAGTTAAAGAACTGACTTATTTTCACTTCCATAACAAAAGGAAAAGGGGAAGAATTGCAGAAATGACTTCTTTTCTCTTGCTAGATAGATTGTGTTGTCGTATGAAAAGTAATCATGAAGAAAAGAATGTGCCACCTTCCTGCACCCTTGTATGGGGCATACAGGGGTAATTTTCCAATGACTAGTTATGGTACTGGAGTATACAGTATGTCTCATCTCCCACAGGATCTAGAAGGTAGACCATAGCCAGTGCAATGACTCTTATGCTGTTAATCTTCAATTCTTGACTGCTTTTTAGCAACAAGAGTATGAAACAATTTTGTTTTGGCAAGGACTTCCAATTCAATAATCTTTCTTAACGCCATTGCTGGCTTTCAAGAGTGATTTTTTAAACTGAAAGTAATTGTTAAACTCATTTTTTTTTTACATCCAGTTAAAATGATTATTCTTTATCAACAGGTTAGCATGGGGAATCCTTCATTAGTAGAGAATATACTGTTGGCCCTGAGCGCAGCTGTCCTTCACGTCTTGTGCCAGCCAAGACCAGACCGGCCTGTCATTGGGCAAACGAATCGCATTCCAGTGGAGAAACTGAGTCTTTTGCACGCTCTGGGTTATTACGCCGATTCCACACCCCATAATTCATTCCTCAGGTCATGCCTTGGGGATGGGTGTGGTGGATGTGGATCTTGTGGTGGGTGTGGTGGATGTGGTGGATGTGGTGGTTGTGGTGGGTGTGGAGGATGTGGTGGGTGTGGTGGGTGTGGTGGTTAAAGGTAAGAAGCTTTAGGTAATTTTATTATGAATCTCTCACTCCCTTCAAGTTCTTAAGAGTTCACTATGAAAATCTAGGAACTCGATCCTAACACACACGCTGGAACATTTTTCCCTAATGTGGATTATATTTTCATTCCTTTCGCTGAATTTCATTCTAGCGACTTAACAACCTCTTTCATACGACGATAATCTTTTATGACTAATGCTTCCAAACTCAGCTGGCTGGAGACACTTTACAACAACAAAAATCACAATCTCCTCTCAAGGCCTCTGCGAATTTGCAAGATTTACAACACTTTAGCTCATGGTTTTACCTTTTTCTAGGTGAAATGATATAAAATTTCGATCTCAAGACTTTTTATTGATTAAGGCTTGGGAATGACTATTAGTAGATAGTAATGCGTAATGAGTAACAGATCTGATAATCCTGGACAATATATGGCCTTGGGTTGTCAGGTGTCACTCATGTTGAAGAGTGGAAGGGAGAGAGAAGTATTCTTCTTCTTGCAGAATCCCTTGGCACCACCAATTTTGAATTTTGGGAACAATCAAATGACAAGCTGTGTTCTTTGGTTCAGAGTAGATATGAAAAATGAAGGGTTCATTTTTCATTATGAGTCATGCAATCCATAGTTTTCATGAAAATTTATGAAAACAACTTGTCTAAAAATTAAACCGCATACAGTATCTACAGTATGATTGATGCAATTTTGGGTTAGCTGTACATTATGATTTATGTAAAAGAGAACATAGCTTACTAAGCGGATCACAAAGTCATTCAGTCTTGACTGCAAGAAGCTGTGGCCACTGTTTCCAAAAATGATTGTTCCTTCGGTGAATTTAAGAACACTGCTCAGAAAAGTGTTCTACTTATTGCAATAGAATCAGCTGGGAAGAAGCTCTTGCATAATTTATGGTTCAAGTATCAAAGCCAGAGGAGCGAGGTGCTTTGTACTTTTGTAAATGTGTTTTACAAATAAATGTGAAACTTGACTGCACAAGCATAAATGTCTTAATAACATATTAGAAAGTATCTACAATAAGAAGAGAGTCTTAGCATCTTTTTACATTATATGGAACATGTAGTACTGTACTGATAAAGCTTTACAATTAAGCAGTCAGTTTTTAGTTTTCATTCATTAAGCAGTAACTAATCTTACTAGTCACTAATGCTCCCTTGTTTCTAGGGTACATTTTCCATTGCTATATAATTTAATTCTAATTTATGTTAATAACATCCAGAAGATATCACCAGCAACTTCAAAATGTCTGTTACTGTGATAGCAGTTTTTTCAGTTACAATATTCTTCTAAGATATTTTATTTTATATTTTAAAATTGTGTTCATGTTACCATTTAGATTGTTTAGAAATTTCAATATTTTATATTGATACTTTGATAAATAAGATTTAGTGGGAAAGTTACACTTGATTTCTAATATCCACATTTGCATTACAATCACTATGAACATTATTATTCTTATTAATATGCAATGCTTAATGTGTGTTAATTAGTCCCCATTTGAATGGGAGTGGGCACAGACATATTGCAGCTCCATCATATCCGTGTCCACCCCCATTCGAATGGGAACTACTTGTGACACATAAATCAGTTCTAAATTTTAATCAATATGAAATCTCCAGATTTGTTTCTCGAGGAACTGCAATTTTTCTTTTACTTATGGCTAATATTTCGCACTCTAATAATGTATAGAGTTTATAGCCAGAAGTATGGAAGATTAGAATCTATCTTAAAGCTGTTTTGAGAGTTTATAGTAAGTACCATTTTATATGTCACAGTTAGTCCCCATTAGAATGGAGATGGACACAGATATGTGTAGAGCTGGAAACTAAGCCTGGATGCTATTCCTAATGCCCCGCAATGGGTTCGATCCAGTGATAGTCACTTCCTGACTTGAGAGCTAACGCAGCCCACTTTTAAAGACTTTATAGTAATCAGAAGAAATAAATTTCAGAGAAAAATAAAATAGCAAATAGGGACATTAGAGATCAAGTATAAACTCATTGCACTAGATTTATAGATACTTGTGATATACAAAGTGCATGACTTCAAGAAAACTCTCCTACCTACTAAGTGATCTCAATGGTGATGAGAAGATAATACTAAAAAAAAAATAATATTGATATTTAAAGAAGAAAACTGCTAGTGCTAAAACTTCGGTCAAAAAGTAGAAAATATATCCAAATATGTCCTGTGAAAATATAATTATTTTATTTCTCTAAAACTTTTTATGGTGATTACATCTTGCACAGACATAATTGCAAGTGAAATTATAAATTAGGACCTCAGTTTTACTTAAAACTGTTGTAAAGAATTTTTAACAAATCTCGAGCGTGGATGAATCCAAAAGTTTGCATTTAACTGTAATATTAGAAAACTGATTTTGATAAGCATTCTCTTTTGCCTCTTTTACTGAACTCACTAAATGCTTGTTCCAATGACTTTCATTTACGTTTTGTTTTTGGTATACTTGGTTCATTAGCCTTGTCAGTACAACATGTTCCCTGTATCAGGGTATACAGAAAAAAAAACATTTATTGTACCTAGACCTGCTAATTAATGTATGACTGGTCTGACATGCGCCAATTAACGCGGTTTACATGCCCTCAGTATGAGGGGATGAGGGTGATGTGACGTTAACATGTCATTATACAGAGCTTTGATATAGTTTAGGAAAATGTTACAAAGAAAATTAAACTTGTATTTCACTTTCATGCATATAGATCACTGAATATTATGGCAAGAAGTATTATAATGAGTATATTTTCCCGGATTTTGGTACATTTCGGCGCTGCCGTTTTGGCGCCGGCTGCTTTGGTGCTAAATTAATTTTGGCAGCAATCCATTTGCCGACGGGCAATCTGGTGCGATAAGAATATTTTCTTATTTTGAAAACCTAACATAACATGACCTAACTATCTTTACAAAACAGTTGGCTCCATAATGCCCACGCCAAGATGCCAGCAACAAAACAGTATCGCCCAATTGTTCCACTGCTTATTTGGATTGACAGAAGAAACATTTCCACTATAACACTGCCAACTATAAAATGAATAGTGGATTTTTAGTAAAAGAGTATAAAGTATTTCTTTAATTTTCCATTTATGCAACTTTTTATATATAGTATTCTTTTGATCAGGATTTTTTATTATTTCGTCACAAAATTAATTATTTTGTTTTCAAACTCTCCAATTTCAAATCTCTTGATTTTTCTATCAATAGCACAAATCCATAGCAATAAATTCTCACAATTTGCTCTCAAACAATTGGTTTTCAAGATTATTAAGTATATCTTTTTTTCTTGTGAAAATATTCATATTTGCAAAATATTACTGAGATCTTACAAAGTACATCTTGCACTGTAGGTCTTGAACAATGTTTTAAATAATGAAATTGCAAAAGGACGATGTAAATTCTCATCTTTTCTTGTACAGTTTGTTTACCAATACATTTTGTAAGGAAACAAGAGCTTTGGGCTATGATATGAATCAGTTTTATAGAACGTGCATGCAAGTATGACTGAATATACATTGAAGAGTTTAGAATTGTATGTATCACTATAGTTGCTCACTATTTATGGTATTGTTAGAGGCATATGTATCGTATATAGAAATACCTGTATGATCATTACCCCCCAAAAACACAGTCATTTTCCGTAGATAGGGAGTAGTTTTGTAAAACGGGACTTAATACAATGGTGTTCAAATGCTGACATTGTGAGTATTTTCAATCATATTCATTGTGAGAGTTTTAGGGAAACTGACATTCCTTAAACAGGAAGGCAAACTGGATGCTCTCTCAAAGAAAAGGTTTGTCTTTGTTCCTAAGTGCTGATAATTCTCTGTAAACTTTTACAAAAAAAATTTAATTTAATCATTAATTAAACTAAAATGTAATTGCTGTTTTAACTTTTCAATTTTACTTTATAAATATTGCGTTCTTGAAGTACATTATTTTTTTTTTATATTCTCATCATAAGCATAATATATTTTCCTATAGTTAGAACTCTCTAAATTAACTTGTAATGTTTAGAAGGTTTTATTGAAAAGCTACTTCTGAACTAGATAACGCATGTTTAAATTAATATTCGTTATAATATGAGCATATGGTTGAAGTCTCCTAAGTTCTAATCATTTACACTGTACATTGTCTCCTTGATGTATTACTGACTATACAAATGCTGCCGTGTCATCTCCACAGACATACATGCCATTACTGTACAGTCATCCCTCATCATACGCTGCTAATTGGTTCCACCAATTCCTGTGTAAGTTTAAGCTCACCTATTTTCAAATCCTTAATATAAATGTGTCTATCCTTAGCACGTAATCTATTCCCAACTTCCTGTATACTTTGAATTATTCTAAGACTACTGGATTTTACTTGAACTCCTTCTAATATTATTTACATTTTTGTAAGAACAGTACTACAGGTGCCATAGTGCATTTTTAGGGAAAAAGTGTATGAAATGTAAATTTTTTCATATATATATTTTCCAGGCATGTATATTCAAAATGACACTATTCAAAACCATGTAGGATGAGGAAAGACTGTATTTCCTTTATGGCACACACTGTCAATTATATATCTATTCTTATTTTTTCTTGAATTCGGTATCATGTTTAGCTCCATATAAGTTATAAATTTCTATATAAGTAGAAAATATGGTACATTCTAAACAAAAACTCTCCTAGAAAACCAAAAATTGTTCATTCAGAAATTGCCCTATGAACCATTTCTTATATTAACAAATTCAAATTTGTCATCAAAGGAGATATTTTTGTCAATACATTTGGGAGTTCAATATGTACAATACTCATATGTAATTATTTTTTATTGGCTTCATTTGTAAAATATACATTCTGCATTTTTAAATACCGCAAGAACATATTTTCCAAGGGATATGTGCTTACATGGAGTTTCTTGCATACTAGGCTATGGATAAATATTTGTGGTACTGTATAAAACACCACTGATGCATTTAGCACTCTTCATTAAAAGGTAACAAATTCCTAAAGTTGTAATAGGAAAATTATATGATATATTTAATTATATATTTAATGTTTATATAGATATATTTTAAGGAACTGAAAATATAAGTAAATAGAAAATATTTTTTGATGGATTTACGAGAATACTGAAATACTTTGTTACAAGTGTAAATATAACAATATATTGTATGAATATTTATTTTATCTTAAAAAAGAGAAAGGATTTCCAGGGACTGGAATAAGCTCAGTCTATTCCATGCAATGCAGATAGATGTATTTGTCAACCTTTCATAGTTTTAGTATCTAAGTGAATGATACCAAGTGTCCGGGGGAATCGGGGTTTCATAGTATAGATAAAGTATTAGGATGAATGTGCTAAGAAACACAGTAGTAATCTATGGTAGATAATTTCATTGTGTGTTCATTAAATTTCCTAGTTAATGTGTTTAACTGAATGTGTGTATGTGTGTGTGGTTGAATGTAAGATAAAAAAAACTGTTGCTTTCCATGTGCAATTGTATCGTATCTCTAGTTCCAGAACATAGCCTCAGACTTTCGGTGTTTGGTGTTAGTAACAATCACACACTAGGTAGGGATAAAACAGTGTTGATGGGTAGCCATTATGAGTGTAGATTAGCATACAGAGTATTTTAATATTAAGAAATTTCATATTATTTGCCAAAGCAAAATTTATGCAGAGAAATTTACCTAATGTTTAAAAACACATTCATACAGTGATGGAATCTACAAAATTGGTTAACTCTTTATCGTAAATATTATAAAGCTATGACTTCTCTCTTCTTCACAAGTAATCGCTAATCTAGGTCTTCGTAAAGCCACTTTCTGACAAGAAGGATTGCTGTTTAATGTAAAAAAACGAAGAAAGTATTTGTTTAATTCGATATGAGGAAAAAGGATGTTCTTATTAATGATGTTAGTAACAAGGCTGTGTACTTCACAGTGCTCAAATTGTTTAGCTCATAGTGGATGCTAATGTACGTAAAAATATTTTGTGTGAAAAAAAAACACCTTTCTGATGTCGTTGTACTATCCTGTAGAGAATCACAAACTGATTACTATCTCTAATCACAGCATTGTAGAATGGATTAAATTACTGTATGGTCTCATTTTTTTTTTTTACTTTGCTTTACCAGTCTAATAGTGGTTGACTTTTTTTTTACTATAATCACACTTTGTTCTATATTTTCATAGTTGCAATAATGTAGAAGATAATGAGAAAGTATTAAGTGAAAATATTGCCTGTAATACCTGGTATAACAAGCTGAAATTGGTTACTTATAAAGTGTTAAAGTCTTACTGCATTTACCAGTATAGGAAACTGGAGCAAATGGCTAACAGTGTTAAAATATTACCTGCAGGTACACGTATTGGAAACTGGAACTGATTTCTTATAAAGTGTTAAAGAATTACCTAGAGTCACCCCAATAGCAAACTGGAACTACTAACTGAGAAGGTGTTGAAATTTAAGCTGTAGCATAAAAATTTCATATCTATAAATAACGTTTCTTTTTTTTTTTGGTCATTGTTCATTTCAAAAATGTTTTAGAAATGATAAAATGAAGTCAGATTTTGAACCCGATGTTATTAATACTTGGTTGTCGATGTAGTCTTATGGTATAATATTAAATATATCAGACAGAATTTGAGAGATAAACTTCCAGATGTGATAATTTAACATCCACATCTTAGCATTATCGGATCTTGTAAAGAATAACCCCAGGACATTCCAGGGCTATTCATATTTACAAGGCTAGTCAAATAACTATCTAATCGAATATTAATTTACCATACCTAACCTAACCCAGCCCAATTCAACCTAACCTAACCTAGCAGTTTACGGGGAAATTTAACTTTATTTGGGATTCTGGGCATTACTCATTTTACAAGATCCACTTAATCCTATGAAACAGAAAAAAAAATATATTTATCCTTTCAACATACTGTTATGTATTTCTTTCTGAGTCGAATTGTTATTGAAAATGAATAATATGTGCAGAAAACAGGCATAGAAAGTCTAAAATTTTCCATTCTTATGTTACACCTTAATCTTTATTTTCAAATCTTATGTCAGATTCCAGTGATATGACACAGTCCTCAGTTTTCATATATAAGTATCATCAGTGTGATTGAAACTATGTACCTTGCTAAGAGAATCACATTCTTTTAAATATCTATACCCAGTGGAAACGCCATTTAATTCAAATTATTTTAAAGATATCAACTCCCAGTGGAAACTGCAATGTACTAAAATTATTTCAAAGGTAACTACACCCTGACATATTGAGTATGAGAGAGAGAGAGAGAGAGAGAGAGAGAGAGAGAGAGAGAGAGAGAGAGAGAGAGAGAGAGAGAGAGAGAGAGAGAGAGAGAGAGAGAGAGAGAGAGAGAGAGAGAGAGAGAGAGAGAGAGCAGTAGTTCATAACAATAATGGACCTACATAATAGATGATTTTATAGCCTGATAGACATCACACAAATTAATAATTGAATTTGAAATGAAAATGTAAACTTCAATAAAATTATTGGAGAAAGTCCTGTGCGTAAGATTGGTAGCAAGTTATGCTTTCAGATACGTTTATGAACCCCATTTGTGTGTGTCTAGCTAACTAACCATATGGAATCCTAGGTTTACACTGTTTAAGAAATCGGGCCTTTTTCATGAAATAGAACAGCGTTTATATTACTTGCCAATACCTAGGGTGTATGTTTGTGTTTGTGAAATAGTGGAATTAATATATATATATATATATATATATATATATATATATATATATATATATATATATATATATATATATATATATATATATATATATATATATATATATATAAATATATATATATATATTTTTTTTTCCGGTTTTACGTCACGGACTCCCTTTTCTACCAAGGGCTAGGACGGTTGCAAGTCTTTAGTGTGTATGCCAACGTATGAGTCAAAAGGTCATTATATCAAAAGGTAGTGAAACAAGATATGAATGTCGAGTGTTTGATGTACATTAATGCTTAGTATAAATTTTTCTTATATCCAATAAAATACCTAAAGAAATGTATACATATTTTTTCACACATTAATACGTTATTCTTTTAAACATCGTATTCATTTTATGTATCTAGCCTGCTGGCTAGTACAGTGGTAACGCGCTGGCTTCGCATTCACGAGGTCGAAAGATCGGTCCCCGTCCAAGACCGAGAGTTTAAGCTGTTTACTGGCAGGAACTGCTGTGGGTGGACATCACAGTGGGGGGTTGGGGCTTGTCCTGGCTGACGAATACCCATTGTAAAAATGGAAATAAAGTTTATATATACTATTCTGTAATTAGTGTATCTTTAATATACATTTTTGAAAAACAAATGAATAGGTTGGAATATAAAGTAATGAGCTGTTAACTGCTTAGAAGTTATAAACACAAGGCCGGTTGCACACTAAAGTGGCACGTCGCACGTGGCACGCCAGTTGAAAATTAGGATTCGGAAATATATGAAATCTTTCTCACAGATGTGGAGTGGCACATGGGACGTGTCGCGCCACTTGTGTGTGGAAGGTTTCATATATATCCTGATGATCGTTTTCAACTGGCGTGCCACGTGGCATGCCACATGCGGCGATGTGCCACTTTGGTGTGAAAGCGACCTAAGGGACTGCAAAGAATTTTTATTTATCAGACAGTTTCAAACTGTCTTTACTTTTATTACAAGAAATTCTAGATATCGTTCTTAGTATTACTATCATATTACTGACCTCATGAAGAATTCAGATCTAAAAGCTTTATAGGTCCTCATTCTTTGGTTTAAGTTAGGTTAGGTTAGATTAAGTTATTTTTTTATGAAATTGTTTATATAATTCAATATTTTGTATGAAGTCAGGTCCCAGTTCTTCATGACTTTCCACATACTTTTAACCTTTACTGTGTGAGCACATAACGAGTACATGACAAGGATATACGAGCACACGTCTTTCTAAAGTATCCAATACTCTGTATGTTTATCGACTTTGCATTTATGAATGAAATTAAACCCTTCATGTTTTAGCATTTTCCTATACGTGAGGCATGCAAGATGTAATGTTAATAGTAACCTACATTTGAGTATTCTGGATATTACTGGTGAGTCTGGCATTGCCCATAGCAATGCACCTTCTAAATATATATATATATATATATATATATATATATATATATATATATATATATATATATATATATATATATATATATATATATATATATATATATATATATCATGCATGGTATTAGGCTAGGGAAATTATAAAGGAATGGATGATAAAGTACTCTATAGTTCCAAGATATCGTACAGTGATTTGAATCACTCCAGTTCTGTAGCTTTCAATATCTGTGGCAGTCATTATGTACTGTATTAAGTGTAGCGAAGGCTTTAAAGGGTGTAAATTCGTATTGATAAAAATATTTAGTCGTTTTTACGTATTTACTAACTGAAAAAAATATTTATTAACATTACTTTGTATAAGCTGTCACATTATTACCTTATATCTTGCATTTACTGTCGAATCTTTTACACTAATATTGTTATATAAGTTATCTTTTCACTCGTAATTGGAGATTTGTTTCTTTCAGAACATTCCACTAACTATTTAAAATAAAAAAAAGAAAGTATTTGTCAGCCAAGTGTCGGTGTCACATAACGTTAATCAAAGAGAATTTTAAAGAAGACAATCGCACTGTTAATAACAAACTATATATATATATATATATATATATATATATATATATATATATATATATATATATATATATATATATATATGTGTGTGTGTGTGTGTGTGTGTGTGTGTGTGTGTGTGTGTGTGTGTGTGTGTGTGTGTGTGTGTGCCTGTTGTGTTCCTGTGTGTGTGTGTGTGTGTGTGTGTGTGTGTGTGTGTGTGTGTACCTAATTTGTGTGTGTGAGAGATTTTACTTGGCTCATGTCTTAGCCTGGTGTATATGATCGGTTTTTGTTGATTATTGATGCATTAGTATGTATATATTAGAAAAATGGTAGCTATAACTTCTCAATTACTACTCTATGACAGGTAACTTCCATAGTTGTTGGTTTCCATATTTTTTTTTTCTAGTCTGGCAAACTAAAATAATATGTGATATATATTGCCTAATATACTTATATGATACAATGTTTGTTAGGCAGAAAAAAGTATATTGCAAGAATATATTGATTCTTTCCAATTTTACGCTTCAATTTCTTTTCGACTGTAGCTACACCTCAGCACTGATTAATCAGATTTCATGACTCATTGTAGAAAGCATTTTAGAAGTTGTTATCGGTTACGTGTATCACGAAATGCGTCTAAAATTTTATTTATTTTTTAAAAGATGCTCAGTGAAAAATGGTCACGTTATCCCAGGCTTTGAAAACGACTTGCTAAGTTTTTAAAATATGCCCACCCAAATGATTGTAAGTAACTGGATGGGAGGGCATAGGGCTAGAGAGGGATAAAGCATGAGGGACAAATGCGCTGGAATCGCTTCTGAAAGAGTTAGCAGAAAAGTGAGAGCCAGAGAGTGGGAGAGCAAGCTATAGAACCATTAGAACGATTGAGAGGGGGAAAGCTTGAGTTACAAGAGGTTTTTGGCTACGGACCAGAAACATTTATCATGGGGAGAGGTGTTAAAGTCATCAATTTTCCATCTTATAAAGAAAGCTTTAGACTTTCGAATCTGAGCAGTACAGCAATTCCTAGCTAAAATAAAAGCAGAGCGAGTTATATCAGAAGGAGAGGCTTGATATGACTGGCATACCCGATCCCTGGCCTGAATAGCCATGGAACATGCACGGTCAAACTTAGGATTAAGGAGAGAAAAAGTTTTCATAGAGGAGGGGATGAACTCCTTCATTGCCGTGTTTATGATCCTTTTAGGGCTACATGATCAGGGTTGCGGGACCAAAAGCAGTAGTCATCCCAGAATAAGTCAAAAAGAAAGTTATGCAAATCATTGCATTGGGCATGCTCAAAGTACCAAAAGCAGCGCTGTGTAGAGGGAAATGATGGGAGAAGATCGAAAATGGAAAAATTTTAGATCACAGTGGTTAAATTTACCCAGCGGGAAAAGCAAAGAATATTAATTGTTTGAGGTTAGAAGTAAGAAATAGATCATATTTGTGGCAATTGGGAACTCGAGTAGTTAGTTTGATAATCTGCTCCATATCGTAAGTAATAGAGAAAGCAAGGGCCTCTTTTCCTTCCACATCAGTGTGAGAAGAACTAAGCCACTCACTGTTGTGTACATTGAAGTCCTCAATATTGAGAACTTCAGCATGTGGGTGAGAAGATAGCAAGGACTCATGGCAAGAGGAGAGATATTCAAAGAAAGACACAAAGTCAGTGGAGTTAGAAGAGCAGTAGCAGAAGCAAAGGAATATAGTGGTAGTGGAAAGATAGATCTGAAGCTAGAGAACATCAAAGTCAGGAGATCCAAAGTCCATGACCCTTTCATTGTTATAATGTGAATAGACATAAAATGTAGAATCTGGAAGAAATATATGAACTACCACATAAGAAAATAATATTCAATTTACGAAATGGTGTCAAGTACATTGTCAAGAAAATCTTAGGTTAAAAGACAAGTTTAATTCTACCTTTTACTAGATTTTAAGGTTAAGTATATCATATTTTATATTCAGAGCAAGACATATTCGTATAAATCTGAAGGCAATGAATCTTTGATAAAGGTGTATGTATGACTACAGATAATTTGTATACAGTTTGTTATGTACTTCACTGCTATTAAAATCTCATGAAAATGTTCGTTATAATTTCAGCACGGTTTGCCAATAAAAAGAAAGAAAAAGCTGTAATTGCAAGGAAGGCAGTATGAACTACAAAAAGTATGCACTATTTAACTATGTTATGCCTAACATTGCAGTGCAGTATGTGAATGCATAAAATTTAATGCTACTTGTAATCCGTATGGAATCGGAAAGGACTAAAAAAGAAAACAAGTAGTTATTATCATTATTTTTATTATTATTATGATGATGATGATGATTATTATTATTATTATTATTATTATTATTATTATTATTATTATTATTATTATTATTATTATTATTATTATTATTATTATTATTTACATATCTCATATTAACTGAGTTCAGATGAGTCATTTTTTTCTTCTTAGAAAAATCAGAATAGTGTAAAGATAATTTTCCTTACCCCAAGATGATAGCAATGTATAGAGAAATGTGTGTTGAAATAGATGTTTTATATGGAAAAATTATATATATATATATATATATATATATATATATATATATATATATATATATATATATATATATATATATATATATATATATATATATATGAGAGCTGTATGTATTAAGAACAAGTGTAATAATAAAGTGTTGTGTTGTAATATTTAAAAATTTTCACTTTCCTTAAATATGGATGTGGCTTTTTGTGATGAAGAGTTACAATACGGGAGATGTGCAGAGATGCAGCAATTATAGAGGCATAAACTTGATCAGTCAGAGCATGAAGATATGGGAGAGGGATAATGGAAGCTAGAGTAAGAAGATCTGTGAATTTTTTTTATGAGTGTGACACCGGGACAGGTAAAACATTTTCCTCATCAATAAAGGCCCAGGCACGAAGAAAGCATTAAGACGAAGAAAAAGTAAAAGGCTGAGGACAAGGCAGACATGACGTAATGATACACAATAGGAATAGGCCAGGCTGAAAGAATAGTCGAAGTACTGGGGACCTAGAGATATGGCAGGATTAGGCACTGAGATGATGATACATCATTTTTTTTTTTTTTTTTTTAGGAAGATAATTTATAATAATTAGGAAAGACAGGAGGGGGAGGAGAGTTCCAGAGTCTGGAGGTGGATTAGAAGAAGCAGTCGCAGCACCGACAAATTCTTGAGCTACAAATCTCCATACAGTACCTGTGAGACGAGACCGCTTGGCGAGTGTTATGTGGCCTCGGTAGTGGGGTAGAGATGCAACTCGCCAACTTGCCAGAGCAGCGATGGAAGTAGTAGTGACAGAAAAGAGATAGGGATGATACCTTACGGTGAAGAGAAGAGAATCCAGCTTAGAAGTAAGAGAAGGGTCATTAATGAGTCTGACTGCCTTAGATTCAACCGTATCAAGGAGATAAGTATAAGAAGGAGCACCCCAGATGTGCGAGTAGTATTCTAAGCAAGGACGGATAAGATCTTTATAGATTTTAAGTAACTGTAAAAAGGAAAAGTAATGACGAAAACGAAATAGAACCCCCAATTTTTTGGATAAAGATTTAGAAATTTGGATTATGTGATTCCTCCAAGACAAGTTAGAGGCTATTTGGATTCCTAATATAGTACTGGAATTAAGGGAAAAATTTTCGTTAGTATCGAAGACAATAGGGCTATCAGGAGGAGGAGAAGAAGATAAAGAGATAGCCAGAAACTGTGTCTTGAAAGCATTAAATTTAACTAAATTTTGGGTGCTCCACTCAGATACCCTCTGCAAATTGAAGTTTAGAGTAGAAGAGTGATGCGAGACTGATTACGAGTAGCATGTAAAGGTTGTACAGAAAAGGCAAAGGAAAAAGGAAGGGTAGAATCATCGGCAAAGGTATGAAGAAGAGAGGAGGGTGGGAACTGAAGAAGATCGTTGATGAGGAGAAGGAACAGAGTTGATGAAAGAACAGAGCCCTGTGGAACACCAATGGTAACGGGGAAAGGGCTATATGTTGTACCGTCAACAACCACAGATATAAAACAGTCAGAAAGAAAACTGGAAATCAGAATACAAAGAAGAAGGGGTAAAGCCATAAGAAGGGAGTTTGGCCAACAGAACCTTTTGCCAAAGTCTGTCAAATGCCTTAGAGATATCAAGGGCAATGACGAAGGATTCACCATAGTTCTTCAGAGAAGATGACCATTCATGATTAAAATAGGACAGGAGGTCACCAGTTGATATAGCCTCGTGGAAGCTGTACTTGTGATCAGAGATAAGTGAGTTAGATTCAAGATGTTTCAAGACGTGGGAATTGAGCAAAGTCTCGAAAACTTTACGGTAGATGAGGTTAGGGCAAGAAGTCGGTAGTTTGAAGGAATAGAGCAGTCACCCTTCTTAGGAACAGGTTACACTAGAGTATGCTTCCAAGATGACAAAGCACGAGAGATACTTCATCTGCAAACTCCTAAAGGAACCTTGCAGGGATACCATCAGGACCAGAAGCTTTGTTCGTCTTTAGCGAACGAAGAACCTCATGAACTTTGCGTGAAGAAAGGATAAGGGAGGGCACAGGGTTAGAGAGGGGTAAAGAATGAAGGATGTGTGTGCTAGAATCGTTATTGGAAGAGTTGGCAATAAAATGAGAGCCAAAGAGAATGATTTTGTCAGTGGGAGAGAAAGCTATAGAGCCACCAGTTTAAATAAGAGTGGGAAAGCTTAAGTTACAGAAGTTCTTTGAGAGATTTTTGGTTAAGGACCAGGAATATTTATCAGTGGGAGAGGAGCTAAGGTCATCAACTTTCCTTCTTATAGCAGCAATATGGGTTATATGCCAAGAAGAGCATAATGGATGCAGTTTTAGCTTTGGGAGAATATACAGACGTATGGAAATGACATGAAAGAATTGCATTGTGTGCTTGTGGAGTTAGAGAAGATGTATGACTGGGTTCCAAGGGAGGGGGTGTGGTACTGCATGAGGAAGTTGGGAGTGTCAGGGAAGTATGCTAGGGTGGTGCAAGATATGTATGAGAACAGTATAAATTCTGTGCGGTGTGCAGCAGGATTGATCTATGGGTTCAAAGTAGTGGTGCAATTGCATCAAGAATTTAGTCAGAGCCCTTTCTTATTTGCAATAGTATTGGATAAGATGAGACATGAGTCGCCATGGACCATGATGTTTGTGGATGACATTGTGAGAATAGAGAACATATTGAGTCAAGCATGGAGAGGTGGATATATGCACTTGAAATAAGGGGAATGAATCTCAGAAGGAACAACACAGAGCACATGTGCTTATGAGAGAGAGGGCTGTAGAGTAATGAGGTTGCAAAGAGTACAGGTGTAAAAGGTGGATGAATTTAAATACTTGGGGTCAAGAAGAAAATGTATGTAGGATGAAGTTGGTGGAGAGGAGTGACAGGAGTGATATATGACAAAAAGTACCTGTAAGAGTGAAAGGTAAAGTTTACAAGACCAGCTATGTTGTATGGCTGGAGACCATCCCACTGACAAAAAAGATATGATGCAGAGTTGGTGATTCTGCGGTTTTCTTATGACGTAACAAGGATGGACATGATAAAGAATGAATATACTGGTGAGACAGCACAGGCAGGACGGTTTGGAGACATGGTAAAAGGCGAGACTGAGATGGTTTGGGCATGTGCCGTGGAGTGATTAGGGGTATCTTTGGAGAAGGATGATGAGATTTTCACCTTCCTTAAATATTGATGTCACTATTGTGATGAATAGTTACAATACGGGTGATGTGCAGAGATGCAACAATTACAGGGGCATAAACTTGATCAGTCAGAGCATGAAGATATGGGAGAGGGATAATTGAAACTAGACTGAGAAGAGCTGTGAAAATTTGTTAGCAACATTATTGGTTCTATGCCAAGAAAGAGCACTATGGATGCAATTTTAGCTTTGGGAATTGTTAGAGGAGTATAGAAAAGACAAGAAAGAGTTGCACTGTGTGCTTGTGGAGTTAGACAAGATGTATGCCTGGGTTCCAAGAGAGGAGGTGTGGTATTGCATGAGGAATTTGGTAGTATCAGGAAAGTATGTTAGAGTGGTGCAGGATATGTATGAGGACAGTATAAATTCTGTGAGGGGTAGTTACCTAATTGTGCTTACGGGAAAGAGCCATGTGCTCATAATTCCCCGTCTCCAGGCCAGTTTCATTTTTGTATTCACTGATACTTATCATATTTGTCGTTAAAACTATGAAGTGAGTTAGCATTAACAACCTCCTTGCATAGCGGATTCCAATCATCAATTACTGTTACACTAATAAAAATAATTTCTTACATCCTTCAAAAAGTTTTATTTTTTTATATGAGTATGACACCGGGACAGGCAAAAGAAAATTGCCCTCATCAATAAAGGCCCGGGCACGAAGAAGAGATCAAGACGAAGGAAAAGATAAAGGCTATCGACAAGACAGATGAGGTAATGATACACAAAGAGAAAGGAGAGACTGAAAGAATATTTAAAGTATTGAGGACCCAGAGACATGGCAGAATTAGGCCCTGAGATAATGATAGATCTACTTTTTGAAGGAAGATAGGTTATAAGAATTAGGAAAGACAGAAGGAGGAAGAGAGTTCCAGAGTCTGGAGGTATATGGGAAGAAGCAGTCGCTGCACCGACCAATCCGCAAGCTACAAATCTCAACACAGTACCTGTGAGACGAGGCCATTTGGCGAGTGTTGGTCAAGGAAACAGGTCTATAGCTAAGAGCCGTATCCCTCCTTCCCATTTTGAAGATAGATACCACGTTCACTTGTTTCCAGCATCTTCAAATCTCCCCTGACTCCAGCGACTTTTCAGATATGATACTTAGTGCCGCTGACATTGAATTAGAGCATTTCTTAAGTACATAAGGGGATATATCATCAGGACCTGTAGCTTGATGGGTATCTAACTCCATCAACGGTTTGCATACCTCTGTGGCTGAAAAGATGATGTTATCTAATACTGTCCCATGAGCTTCCATCTCTGCAATTTGAGGGGTTGGGGTATTTTCTACTGTAAATACTAACTGACACTCCTTGTTCAATTCTTCACAGAGATCTTCATCCGTCTTAGTGATGCTTCCATCCACTCTGTTTAGCTTTAAAACCTGTTCTTTCACCTTCAGTTTTCCTCTGATAAATCTGTGGAAAAGTTTAGATTTTCTTTAACCTTCCTGGTAATATCCCTTTCATAGTCTCTCTCTGCCTCTCTTCTTTTACTTAAGTAATCATTTCTTGCGCTTTTATAAGTCTGCCAGGTATTCATGTTTTTTCTCCTCCTATAACTTTTCCAGCATTTGCCTCTCCATTCCTTACCTATCTTACACTCATTATTGAACAATTTCTCTCTGGCATGAATTACTCCTACTTTGGTGACAGGTATGCAACAATCTACTATCTTCCCATATTCCTCACAAAAGATGTCGTGCATTTCTTGTACAGATTCGTTGTTAAATATGGTCCTCTAGTCAATAACTGCAAAAGGCTCATTCATTTGATGTAATCTCCATTCCGATAGTTCCTCCTCATGTCCTCGATGTCTCTACTTTCAGGCAAAACATCTTCTATGATATACTCCATCGACAACACACAGTGGTCACTCTCTCCAACTAGTGGCTCATACTCATTTTTTTTTTCAATATCCAACACATTATCCGTGAATACTAGATCAAGCAGCTATAGCTCATCCCCACCCCTTGCCCTCGTTGGTTCCAGTACATGTTGATGTAGGAAATTCCCTTGTACACAAGCTAGGAATCTTGACCCTAATAAGTTCTCACCACTGTGTGGGTCAATATTTTTCCAATCTATCTCTCTGTGATTAAAATCTCCCATAATCAAAATCCTACATTTTTTCCCCGGTGCAATGTTAACAACTGAGTTTATGACTTCAGTAGTACCAATATGACTTTCCTCATAAACTTCTAACCTACGTTGGTTCCTTGGTGGGCTATATACAACAGTTATTATAATGCTCTCTGACACAGTATTTATGCGAGCAAAAAGAAATTCCTTGAACTCACTTTCTACAGCCAAGTTTATTTCTCCAACCTGAAAACTTTCACTAATGAGTAGTGCTATCCCTCCACTTATATATATATATATATATATATATATATATATATATATATATATATATATATATATATATATATATATATATATATATATATATATATATATATATATATATATATATATATATATATATATATATATATATATATATATATATATATATATATATATATATATATATATATATATATATATAGATATATATATATATATATATATATATATATATATATATATTATATATATATATATATATATATATATATATATATATATATATATATATATATATATATATATATATATATATTATTTAGTAAGTTGGCTCACGGCATCAGACTGCCGTTGCGATACTACAGCTGAATGTTTTTTTTTTGGACTTAAATAGGCCTGTCTAGGACAATTCGATATTAAGCCTACCTTCAGTTATGGTTCTTTTCTATGCCTACATCAACACCGAATGTTCTTGGATATTCGTTACACATCTCTTATTATCCCTTAACATCTGATAAGTCACAACACTCCATCTCTCTTTATCTTTACATTGTTTTCTTCGTGCCCAGGCCCGATGAGGGCAGTCATATTTTTGTTTTTTTATTGTCCTGTTGTCACACTCAATATATATATATATATATATATATATATATATATATATATATATATATATATATATATATATATATATATATATATATATATATATATATATATATATATATATATATATATATATATATATATATATATATATATATATATATATATATATATATATATATATATATATATATATATATATATATATATATATATATATATATATATATATATATATATATATATATATATATATATATATATATATATATATATATATATATATATATATATATATATATATATATATATATATATATATATATATATATACATAATACATGTATATATATTAATGCAAGTTAATCACCATAAAACATGTGATTATAATATGTGCAAATAGTCAAAAATACATCTTCAGGGCAACCAAATATTCAATATAAACTGAAGTTCAAAGAAAATATCAGGCCCCAAAAATAACTACATATTATATAAAGAAAATTATTGTAAAACGATCATTACACATTGTACAATATGTACTAAAAACTATTATACTGCATCAAGCTGTCTAAATTACAGAAATGTCACAACTTGCAAAAAATACATAATTATTTATTAATGGGTCATTTACTAAAATGCTTCTAAATAACTGCCTAAGAATCAAAAGGGTCAATATATCTCTATATATATATATATATATATATATATATATATATATATATATATATATATATATATATATATATATATATATATATATATATGTATATATATATATATATATATATATATATATATATATATATATATATATATATATATATATATATATATATATATATATATATATATATATATATATATATATATGTATATATATATATATATATATATATATATATATATATATATATATATATATATATATATATATATATATATATATATATATATATATATGTATATATGTATGTATATATATATATATATATATATATATATATATATATATATATATATATATATATATATATATCGCTGAATATATTGAAACTGTGTTTTTTGTTACTATTTTCATGCAAAAATTAAATATAAATGGTGAAATAATTCTGGAATGGATGACAGAATATGGAATGATAACACTAAATAGAGAAGATAAATGCCAAAGATTATATACATGGGAAAGACAAAATCAGAAAAGTGTGGTAGACTTCATATTGATAAATAAACATATGCATAAATGGTACAGAGAAATGGAGGTAGACGAAGATAAAGAGAAGATAGATATATCTGACCATAATTTATTACATGCTAAGTTTGTAGCTGAAAAAGAGGTAAATACAAATTTTGATAAAGGGAAATGGGAAGAGATAGCATACCTTAGAACAGATAAAGAAGCAATAGAAAGATTTGTACATGAAATGGAAGAAATGATAAGATAAGAGAGAATAAATGGTATAGAACAAATGGACAGAACAATTCGAAAAGTGACAGAAAGGATATTAAAAAAAGCTTATAAAAGAAGGATTAATAGTAACAGCAGAAAGGAGCAACCATGGATAGACGATGAAATAAGAAGTAAGATTAAGGAAAGAAAAGATGCAAACAGGCGAAAAAGAAATGAAAAGAATGAAGAAATAAAAAAGCAGTATGAAGAGCAATTTAAAATAAGAAAGAAAGAGGCACAAATATTAGCTAGGGAAGAAATAACGAAGTATGAAAGGAAACAACAAATGAAATAAAGGCAGATAAGAATAATAAGCTTTGGGAAAATATAAATAAATTGTGGAATATTGAAAAGACTACGAAAGAAGCAATTCAATTATATATATTTATATATATATATATATATATATATATATATATATATATATATATATATATATATATATATATATATATATATATATATATATATATGAAAGACGCAATTCAATTATATGATGAGGATGGACAAAAGCTGAATGAAATAGAAACTAGGAATTATTTATTAGAATATTGGCAAACAATTCATTGCAAAAATTATACTCAAATACATACAGTATGGAATGAGGAGAAGAAGTAAGTCCATATTAAAGATATAGAAAACTATATAGGAAAAATTCAGATAGGAGATTATATTCAACCGGCTATATTAAAGGAACATTTAGAAGTAACAGCTAAAACAGAAAATGAAATAATACCAATGAGTAAAGGATAAAAAGGATAAAAAGGATAAAAAAATGTATAGAGAAATTAAAGAATAAAAAAGCAGCTGGACAAGACGGACTTTAAGCTTAACAGTATATAGCTTAAGCTTTAACAAAAAGCAAAATATGCATAGAAGTTTTAACGAAATGTTTTAAGAATGAAATGGAAAAAGAAGAAAAAATAGATAAATGGAAAATTTTAAGAACAAAAATGATTGAAGAGAAAAGGAAACCTACGGCTTAAGATTTAAGGCCAATAGCGCTGTCATATGTTTCATATGAATTGTTTATGATGTTAATGAAGGAGGGACATAGAAAATAATTTGATTTAAAGCCAAGAAAATAAGGAAACACAGGCAGGCTTTACTAGTGGAGCAAAAATAGAAGATAATCTGTACATCATACAATACTGTATACAAGAAAGTTACAAAACCAAAAAGCTACTAATAATTATTTCAATAGATTTTAGTAAAGCCTTCGACTCCATTGAAAGAGAAAATATGATAGAAGTAATGAAAGAGTATAAAATTCATCCACAGATAAGAGAAGCGGTAGCTTATGTCAATACAGAAGATAAAACGTACATAGCTTTAGGAAGAGAATTACGACAAGAAATGAACGTAACCAGCGGTATAAAACTGGGTTGTACAGGTTCAGCTTCTTGATTTAAATTGATGACATATACTATTACTATTATTAAGAGGATAAAAAGGAAGGGAGAGGATTTAAGAATGAGGATATGACTTTAGGCAAATTATTTTTTATCAGACGATGTTCTACTGTTAGCAGAATCTATAGAACCTGCAAAATACAGTATACAGTAAACCTGGTAATAGAAGCAGGAAGGGAATGTGGATTGGAATTGAATACAGGAAAGTGCAATTTGATAATATATAACTTGAAAGAAAAACCTAATGAGATAGATGGAATCAAGATAGTAGATAACCTGAAATGTTTAGGAATAACTATTGATGATAAGAAGAATATGTTTAAAACACAAAAGCAAATAAAGTTAGAACAGCATACAAGCTAGACATTTTAGCATATACTGTAATAGAAAAGAATTGCAATAAAATATTAATAGGAAAAACATATTGGAAGAATATAGCTTACTATAAGTTTTATACGGCACAAATATTATAAATCTAACAGAGACTTAGATTAAAATGCTACAGAGGATAGAAAATGGGGTTTATAGAAGAATTTTGAGTGCTACTAAGGCTACAGCTGCAGCTACTCTTAAAGGGGAATTAGGCGCATCTTCTATGAAAACAAGATTGTTAACTTCAAAGCTAAGAAACATAAACAGTATAAAAACTGGAAGTAAGGAAATATTAAAAACAATGTTAAGGTTGAATAAAGAGGAAAATAATGACTGGTGGAAAACCATAAACAGATATATGAAAGAAGTGGAGATAAGTTATAGAGAAGTAATAAGCTCTACAAAAGAGGAAATTAAGGGGAAAAATGAGAATTTACGACACTGAAAAATGGAAGGAAGAACTACAAAATAAAGAAAGCTTGACCCTATATAGAAAATGGAAAACAGAAATCAAAGAAGAAGATATATATGATAATAGATATTCGTCAGTGCTCTTTTTAAAGCAAGAACTAATACATTAACATTAAATAATAGAAAAATATTTAGATGAAAAATAAAGTGTGAAATATGTGGAGCAGAAAATGAGAATCCAACTCAATTTTTATTATTTTGTGAATATTCCATAACAGAAAGAAACAATGTTATTGAATTACAACAACCTTATGAAGAAGACCTAAACAGAGTCATTGAAAGATTTTTATTTGAAAAGAAAAATTTAGAAGTAAAGAAAGAATATAAATAAATTCTGGAGACTAAGAGAAATAAATTAAAGGAAAATACTGAAAGCACGCAACACGCATACCAAATAATCAAGATAATTCAACTCAATTCAGTTCAAAAATATTATTGACATAATAGGCAATTACATCAAATGGAGCTTGTATAATAGGCAATTACATCAAATGGAGCTTGTATAATAGGCAATTACATCAAATGGAGCTTGTAGGAGGTTTCGATTCACAGGAGATACCTCCGCACTGCAACTGAACTGAACTGATACCCGGAGAAAGAAGAAGAAGAAGAAGAAGACCACACGTAAACAACAAGAAAGTGTTGGGAATTTCCTCGCATTTTTATTCTGGTATAATGGAAATTGATATATTTTTTTATTGTATGCTTGAAATTGAGGTATTTTGTAACAATTTATATTTCTATTTTACTGAAAGGATAGGTTCAGTTGGGGATTATAGATATAGTGCAGAAGAGGTTAGGTTAGCTTCATAAATGAAGTTGTCCGTATATTTTTTTTTACACCCAATAAGATGATAATACGAAACAAGGAAAACATCTTAAATAGTTAACGGACAGTAAATTCATGTTAAGATTAGTTTTATGCATCCTTTTTATATTTGAACTTGACTATTTTCTAATAAATTTCGATGTGTTCTGAATTAATCTGATAATTGATTTCTCCAGAAAACTATTTATTGTATTAGCACCGAAATGGTGGGCTCCAGAATAACCCAATCAAACTAACCTAAGCTAACCAAACTGAACTTATTTAAACTAATCAAACCCAACTTACATAACCTAACTCAAATTTGAAGCCTTACATACCTTAAGGGCCAATTAAGGTGTTTACACATCAGCGTTGTACATTTCAGTAAGTGGTAACAACACTGATTTCTTGGGTAGGCTATGGAAGGTGTGCATAAAACGAACCTTAACCAAAGAATATTCATAAACCCGTTTGTTAGGTATTTAAATAATGGTGAAGTCTAACGAAACCTGTCCTAATAGATTTCATGTTTTCATAACCGGGAGTATGAATATTGGCTTGGTATTAATACTGTTTTCTAGTTTTACTTTGCATGTCTTATTTCTTGGCTGTTTTAAACTGTACTGATAGGTCATTGATAGATGAAGCAGTGTATACATGTACAATGGTCTCAATTTCACCTTGTAGGTGGTGGCCGAATCAAGCATCACACTCCTACTTGATAACTGGTAAATGGTTACTCTCACGCCCTCAGTTAGGCAAAAATCTCATAAATTTTATATTAGGTTAGTTCATCTGTTTAAAAAAAAAAAATATATATATATATATATATATATATATATATATATATATATATATATATATATATATATATATATATATATATATATATATATATATATATATATATATTTTTTTTTTTTTTTTTTTTTTTTTTTTTTTCTTCACTCGGGATGTAAAATTTAACACTGATTGATAAGGGGCTAACCTTTATGAATCTGCATTTTTCATATAATAAATAAATGCTAGTGATATCTGAATTGCAATACATTCGTCTACAGTTAACAGATGGGAAAAATTGAGTTTTATAGAACATATTATTAAAGAAGCTTAATTTTTTTTGTCAATGAATACCCAATATGGGGCAGACACCGACAGATTGACCTGGAATTGCTTTCCAAACGCCCCTTGATGGGCTTGAATGTGGGTTTATCACCTCTAGAGTTAAATATTCTAACCACTACATTAGCAAATGCCCATTCAGTATGCTCCTGATGTGAACATGTTTACATCATGGACTTCCTTTTCTATTAAGGGCTAGGAAGCTGCCTCGTTGCGAAGGAATTTTGTTTTGGCAAGTGCGATCATTACTTTGATTGAATACCTTTTCCAAGCTAAGACCTTTGCGGGCCTCAATCCACAACCAGACGAATCAAAGTTGCAAGTGTTACCACTTGTTCACGGTGGCCATTGTTCAATATGCTCCTGTAATGATCTTAATTTATGTTTCTGCTTGTGTATTTTGAAGCAAATGTAAAATGAAGGTGGTGTTTTTGAAAGATATGTAATAGTTTGGGGTAAATTTCCTATATATAGGGTAAAATTCAGCTGTATCTTAAGGAATCCTACCATTGTTTCCAGGTTTGTAACAATAAGGCTATTTCCGACTTATTTTGGAAGTGGTAGCTGCCATATTAGTACAGTATTAATAAAATAAGGTGTAACATCGGTTTAGAATGTAAAGGGTGAAATTTCTGATTTTATAAATAATTTGTTTTGAAACTTCAGAACAAAGCAGGCTACAGTTTATACTGTACATCATTTATAAAGGAAAATACCTAAAGTTTAGTTATTATTCAATTTGTCTAGTTGCAATAAAGAATCAAGATTTCACTAATTTGCAGTGAGTAAATTTCCCAGTTTAAATAAAGTCATCCAATATGCAAACTTAAAAATTTCATGTTTAATTTATGATCAAATTCCTTTTAAGCTAGATGTCAACTTTCTTGGCATTTGCAATGTCCTTCAACTGAAAAGTTGAACTGTACCTTATGCATTCTCATGTGGCTGTATGCTTCGTTGCAGGTGTTAAACTGCTGAGATGCAACATGTCTGAAGAGTCATCCCATTCGATGGAAGATATGCTGAAACATACCATACTGCATAATAAAAAAGGAAACATACTCACATGTAAACTATATGAAAGGCTTTGTCTGCAAAAAGAATATATGGAAGATGCTGTAGATAATTTTAAGAAAAATTTGCATTCTGATGTCTCCTGTAATTCTGGATATGTAGCAAAACATAAGAATTTGCGCTCAAGTAAAAAACTTTATCGTTGTCCATTATGTTCAAGGGTCTATAGACTACAGGAGAGCTTGAAAATTCATATTGTGTTGCATATTGAGGAAGGTCTACTCGTGACTGATGAAAGTGAATATCCTTGCAAATGTATTCTCTGTGCAGCAGAATTTTCTTCTAGAGTTGATTTAATGGATCATCTGTCTTTGCATAAAGATGGAACTCTACTGAAATGCCTCATATGTTCCAGAAGATACAAGAATCCTATAGTTTTCAAAAAGCATATGTTAGTTCATAAGCCTGAAGAAGCTTTATCAAGGAATAGCATTAGAACTTCAGTACTGCTAAGACTTTGGAACCAGCATTTAAAAATGATGAGAAAGAAATCCGAGAATGATGTAGGTCCAAATCTTTGCTGTTGTCTTTGTAAAACAGGATTTGTAACCACAAGAGAATATAAAAGACATCTGACAGAGCATTTTGAAAGAACGTCATTTGAGGATGGTTGTAATCAGACATGTAGTGATGTAGATGTGCATGAGGGTAAATCCACAGCTTATTCAAAAGTAGGTAACACTTCATCAGATCCGAGTGAAAAAATCTCTCTGCAATGTGAAGTGACTCAAGAAAGATTGAAAACTAATGGTAGTCTTGACAAACCCAAAGTTTTGCATTTTGATGTAAAACCATTTACATGTCACATTTGTTCAAAGACATTCTTTTCCTATCAAGATCTAAGGACTCATTTTGCAAACCATTCGGAAGGAAAATTCCTCTTCTGCAGTTCATGTTCTGAAGTTCATGACTTTCAGGATGACTTACAAGAACACAATCAATCTCATTTTGAAGATGAATTACTTGGCTTTCATTTAGAAAAAAAGTTGTATCATTGTAATATATGTAAAAGAGTATTTAAAAGCAGTAAGTATTTAAAACAACATATGTCTGAAGATCACTCCATTTCCGGACTTTTCAGGTGCCAGTTTTGTAAGAAACCTTTGAAGACTAAGGAAAGTGTTGTAGAGCATTCTGCATTTCATTCATTGAATGAGTTTTATACTTGTTTAATATGTAAGCAGAGATGCGAAATCCTTGATAAACTTGAACAGCACATGTTAGTATGCAGTTTTGATAATGAAGTTTTTGATGTCAAGAATGAAAAATTGCTTCCGGAGTCATGTGCCTTTGCTACTGATGAGTATTCTGAAGATGCTAATAATAGTTTTGATGAAACATTGTTTTTGCAAAGTACTTCAAGCAGCAATTGGGAAGTACTCCATCCGAGATCAGGGTCATGGAAAGGCACGCCATATAAGTGCGATCTCTGTCCAAACAAATTTGATAGAAGGGATCAGTTGACAACACACACACTGTCTCATTGCAATGATAAACCTTATCAGTGTCATTTCTGCTTTAAATTTTTCAGATATTATTCAAACCTAAGAAAGCACTTACACAAGCATGAACATAGCAAAGGTCATAAATGCAGTTTGTGTCCTGCTGTATTTTCTTCAAAAGGTGCCTTGGCAGAGCATTTTCTATACCATATAGCAGATGGTAATACCTACAGTTGTCCAGTGTGTGAAAGAAAGTTTACAGATCCTGGCAATTTAAGGTCACATTTGCGAATACATTCAGATGAGATGCAGTTCAACTGCAAGTTATGTAATATATCCTTTGAAGGTAGTGAGCAGCTAGAGAAACATAAATCTGATAAACACACTACAAAAACTGCTATCATGGACAAATTTATCCCCCAAGCACTGAATATCACAGACCATAGTAAAAGAAAAGTTTCAAAGAAGAGGAAAAGAAAGACTTTAACAACTAAAAGAAAGAGTAAGAATTTAAAAAACAGGTTAGAAGTCAATAAAGTTCATGGTCAATTATCTAGCATCCAGATGTATAAAGAAGACGATTCTAACATTCCAGTTCACGATATTACGGATACAAACGTAGTTACTGATCCATATACAAATCAGTTCCACTGTACTTTTTGCTCTAAAAGCTATGCAAGTCTTCACCGTTTAAAGTGGCACATGACAGAGCATTTGTCTGATCCCTTAGACTCTACTCAGAAGGAAATAACTATGTTTGAACGACCTATCAAAAATGTGTCATTAAAGAGAGATGACATATATGAAGAGGATTGGGATATTGAAGATTTAATACACAAACACAGGAAGAAGCTACCATCAGTGCATTTCAGATGTTACACTTGTCACAAAGAATACAACAGTGAAACTGAGGTATTGAAGCATTTATTCTCTCATACACATGACAGAATAGAACGTGGTGGTGGTGATAAGTCTGAGAATATAGTGAATATTGATATTGTGTACTCAGACGGAGGAGAATTAGAGACTGAATCTGAGAGTGAACTTAAATTCTTTGTGTGTCCCAAGTGCAATAAACAGTTCGATACTGAAGTTGATTTGCTTGCACATAAATACGAGCACACGAAAAAAAAATATTTGTGTAACATATGCCAAAGGCTGTTCAAATGGCAAGAGAGTTTAAATCTGCACTTGAAGTCCCATTTAAAAGAGCAGCCTTTTAAATGCCACTTATGTTCAAAATCCTTTATATACAGACTGAACTTAAGGCAGCATTTGTTCTACCATTTAAATGATAATATACCTTCTCTTTATGAAGGAGGAAGACAGCAGCTGCAAATACTGGGGGACAATTTAAATAAGTCTGAACACAGTTTACAGAATAATAGCGAAATCAGCACTTTGGAGATTAAAGATGATGAGAGAAACCAAAGTCCTTCAGCTGAAGACAAGCTATCATCACTAGGAGACAAAAGTGGAAACCCAAGTAGCAGGTGTGAAGATGTGTATGAATGCCACATTTGTCCAAAATTTTTCCGAGGGAAAGGAGAGTTAAAGTACCATTTAATTTCTCATAGTAAGGAGAAAAATTTTAACTGCCATATTTGTCCCAAAGCATTTAAACATAAATCAGCATTAAAGCGACATTTAGTGCAGAATCACATACATACTAAAAATAGTGGCAAGTTTTTCGTATGCCATATTTGTAACCAAGATTTTAGTGAAGTTTCTCATTTAAAGCACCACTTGGAAAATCATGCCAATAAAAAGTTATTTCAGTGTTATACATGTTGCAAATCTTACAAGCACATATTTTCATTGCGACGTCACTATTTTGATGAACACACCGAAAGGGATCGGTTTCACTGTAAAATATGTTCAGAGACTTTGACAAATAAGAGTGACTTTGATAGTCATCTGGAAATGCATTTACAAGAAAAAATTGATTGTTTGAAAGATAAATTAGGGAGTAATAAGCAGTTCAGTGAGGACGGAATTGCTCAGGAAGATGAAGAATCCACACTTTGTGTAAGTAAGGAAGATATTTATAAATTCAAGGAACGACTGAATGGCGATGAAAGCAGTGAACTGTGCTATGATGAAAATGTAGGATTTAAAGATGTTTACTTTAAAAATCTTGGGGGTGCTTTTACTAAATTAATGCAGAAATTAAGAGGCCCAGAAGGAGTGATGTGGAGGTGCAGGATATGTTACAAAACATTGGGAAATAAAACTCATATTAAAAGACATGCAATCTCACATGTAGACAAAAAACTTTTTGACTGTAAATTTTGTTTCAAAAAGTACAAAAGCCCATATACTCTGAAAAAACATATTTCCTTTGTTCATAAAAACTGGAAAGCAAGAGCTATATCTGCTTTGAAGGAAATTAATTCGGCTAATGCAGTTTTGAAAGATGCTGATAGCATAAATGTAGAAGAATGTACTGTAGAGGAAAATATTTCGACATTCACACATAAAGAGAATGCTAGTGATTCTGAGGACAACGAAGATCATGTGGACGAAGTTACTTTCAATGAAGAACTTCTGTTGGAGACCAAGGATACAGTACTCAAATGTGTAGTTTGTAAAGTGCTCTTCAGTTGTAATGATGAACTGATAGAACATTTATCCATTCATTTTAGAGTATAATATGTTTTTATTTTTTTTATCTTCTTAGGCTTGAAATACTATAAACAAAATTTTTTGTAATAGAGACAATATTACTGATTCCAGTAGAACTATCTTATTATTCCATGTACAAGACCACATTTTCATTCTATGCCTTCCAATATATTCTCCTTGCACTACAGTTGTACTGTACCTTAATACGCAATATGTACTTTTTAAACTCGTAGCATTAATAAAGCTTATACTAAAAATATGTTCTTACAGTGAACCAGTATTTTTACATCCTGAAAAGATGTTTTCTCACAAAGTTACTAACTGTGACTGTATCAGAGTACAGTATCTCTTCCTATCTATTCATCATAAATTAAGGAGGAATTTGAAAACTTTATTCTTCCATTGGTGATAAATCTATTTCCCTCAGCCTTTTCTCATGACAGAGATTCCATATATATATGTTGCCATCTTTAAAGCTCCTTTGACCTTTCTCAAGGTTGCCAATATGTTTTTTTAATGTACAAATTCCCAAGGGGTGCTGTATAGATATGATAAGGCCTCATATAATTAATGTTCAGTTCCTCAGATTTTTTTTTTTCAGTCTCCACCCAAGGATGGGTGGAACGGGTCATGAAGAACCAGTTCCTCATAGATGTCGCCATCTGTCTCTAGCGATAAAACTTCTTTGTCCTTAATATTCCCTTTGACAATATGCTTTTTTTTTTATTATATATGTATATAATCAGAGTACTGTATGTGAGTAAAAACAATTCAGCAGTTATACATTAGTAAAGTGTGAACTGTGAAACATATTTTCTTTATACAGACTAAGTTTCTCTGCCGTAGAACAGCACTTAGGTACTTCCTTCCCTAACCTCTTCCTTCTCTCTGAAACCCAGCTGTCTAGCCATGTTTCCACTGACCCGTTTCCAATCTCACTATAACTCGTATTCTCGTTTTTGTTCCCAAGGTGGGGTCTGTGCCTATTGCAACACTAACACTCCATTGCAAGGCTCATGGACCTTGAATCTCCTGACTTTGATGTTCCCTGGCTAAAACTCTATCTCTCCACTACTACTATATTCCTTTGCTGCTGCTACTGTTCTCCAAACTCCACTGACTTTGTGTCTTTCTTTGAATATCTGTCCTCTTGCCATTAGTCCTTGATATCTTCTCACCCATATGCTGAAGTTCTCTACATTGGAGACTTCAATGTACACCACAGTGAGTGGCTTACTTCTTTTCACACTGATGTGGGAGGAAGTGAGGCCCTTGCTTTTTCTATGACTCACGTTCTAGAGTAAATTATCAAACATCCTACTCATGTTCCCGATCAACTCGAACATGCAGCCAACACTCTTGACCTATTTCTAACTTCTAACCCTTTAAACTACTCTTATTCTGTGCTTTCCCCTCTTGGTAAATCTAACTGCGTGATCTAAATCTCTTCTATATTCGCTCCCCCTCCACCAATCCCTCCTACTCAGCACCACCTTTGGCACTTTGAGCGTACCCAATGTGAAGATTTGCGTAATATCCTCTTTGACTGCCCATGGGATGCCTTCTGCTTTCGGTCCCGCAACCCTGATCAGGTAGCCCTAAAAGTTGCCGAGATCATAAACTCAGGAATGGAGGCGTACATCCCCTCCTCTATGGAAACTTTTTCTCCCCCTAATCCGTGGTTTGACCATGCCTGCTCCATGGCTATTCAGGCCAGGAATCGGGCCGGTCGTATCAAGCCTCTCCTTCTCATTTAACTCGCTCTGCTTTTATTGTAGCTAGGAATTGCTGTACTGCTCAGATTCGAAGGTCTAAAGCTTCCTTCATAAATAGGAAAGTTGATGACCTTAACTCCTCTGGTCCATAGCCAAAAACCTCTCCAAAAATTTCTGTAACTCAAGCTTTAACCTCATTCATTCTGATGGTTCTATAGCTTGCTCTCCCACTGACAAAGCCACTCTCTTTGGCTCTCATTTTTCTGCCAACTTTTCCATTAACGATTCCAGTGCACCTGTCCCTCAATCTTGACCCCTCTCTAACCGTATACCCTCCCTTACCCTTTCTTCACGCAAAGTTCATAAGGTTCTTTGCTCGCTAAAGACAAACAAGGCATCTCGTCCCAATGGTATCCCTGCAAGGTTCCTTAAGGAGTTTGCAGATGAACTGGCTCCCGTGCTTTGCTATCTTTTTCACCTCATTCTCTCAGCCAGTATCTATCCTTCATCTTGGAAGCATGCTCATGTTTAACCTGTTCCTAAGAAGGGTGACCGCTCTATTCCTTCAAACTACCGACCTATTGCCCTAACCTCTTCTATGGCTAAAGTGTTCAAAACTTTGCTCAAAGCTCACTTCTTGAATCTAACTCACTTATCTCCGATCACCAGTACGACTTCCACAAAGCAAGATCCACTGGTGATCTCCTGTCCTATCTTACTCATGTATGATCTTCTTCTTTGAGAAACTATGGGGAATCCTTTGTCGTAGCCCTTGACATCTCTATGCCTTTTGACAATCTGGCACAAGGCTCTGTTGGCCAAACTCCCTGCCTATGGCTTTACCCCTCCTCTCTGTTATCTGATTTCTGACCCTTTTATATCTGAATTTATTGACAGTGCAACATCTAGCCCATTCCCTGTTACCAGCGGTGTTCCACAGGGCTCTATTCTTTCACCTACTCTGTTCCTTTTCTTCATCAAAGATCTTCTACAGTCCCCATATCCCTCTCTTCTTCACGCCTTTGCCGACGATTCTACCTTTCACTTTTCCTCTGCCTTTTCTTCACAACCTTATTCTGCTACTCGTAATCAGTCTCATATCACTATTCTACTCTCAACTCCGATTTGCAGAGGGTACGAGTGGGGCACCCAAAATTCAGTTAAATTTAATGCCTCCAAGACAGTTTCTGGCCATCTCTTTATCTTCTTTTCCTGATAGCCCTATTGTCTTCAAAATTAACGAAAATTACCCTCTTAATTATATCAGTATATTAGGGATCCATATAGCCTCCAACTTGTCTTGGAGGAATAACATAATCCAAATTTCTAAATCTGCATCCAAAAAATTGGGGGTTTTGTTTCGTTTTTGTCATTACTTTAACTCTTTACAGTTACTTAAAATCTATAAAGGTCTTATCCATCCCTGATTAGAATACTGCTAACACATCTGGAGTCCTTCTTATACTTTTCTCCTTGATAGGGTTGATTCTAAGGCAGTCAGACTCATTAATGATCCTTCCCTTACTTCTAATCTGGATTCTCTTTCTCTTTGCCATAAGGTATCATCCCTTTCTCTTTTCTATTGCTACTACTTCCACTTCTGCTCTGATGAGTTGGCAAGTTGCATCCCTCCTCCACTCTTAAGGCCATGTAACACTCGCCAAGCGGCCTCATCTCACAGGTACTGTGTGGAGTTTTGTAGTTTGCAGATTGGTCAGTGCAGCGACTGCTTCTTCCCATCTACCTCCAGACTCTGGAACTCTCTTCCTCCTTCTGTCTTTCCAAATTCTTATAACCTTTCTTCCTTCAAAAGTAGATTTATCGTCATCTCATGGCCTAATCCTCCATAAATCTAGGTCCTCAGTACTTTGACTATTTTTTCAGTCTGTCCTATTCCTTTGAGTCTCATTACCTCATCTCTGCCTTGTCCATAACCTTTTTCTTTTCCTTCATCTTAACATTTTCTCAAGCCCGGGCTACTGATAAGGAGTTGTTTTTTTTTTCTGTCCCGGTGTCACACTTAAAAATAAAAGTTAATTTTTGTTCAGAGATAGAGTACCATATTGATATTTTTTAAGGGATATGATGAAAACTGTGTGCTTGTGGAGTTTTGTGGGAGCTTAGGAAAATCCTCTAAAGAATTATATTCTTTAGAGGATTTTCCTCACTATTATCAATGGCACACCAAGTCCAGTATCCATAATTTTTCTCTCTAAATATCTCATAAATGCCTATAAGAGAAAACTTATATTTAATTTCATAAATATCATTTACCACTTCCAGTGAAGAAAAGAGCTTTTTCTGTTTCAAAGTTACATAACTCCAACTACGATACCTATAATCTTGAAAATATGCTCTTATAACAACACACCAGAATGAAGTCTAGGTCACTTTTCCACTCCTTGCTGGAAATTATTTTGGTTATGACTCTCAAATCTGTTTACACATGTACTTTATGTACTATATCATTCTTAGGAATGTAGATATAGTCAGGCACTCAGAATTTCTCTGGCAATTGTTACTCCTAGAAGTCCTTCGTGTCTTTAGCCTGTGCCCAGTTTTGTGTCAATTAGTCCCCATGAATGAGGGATGCCCTTTCTAAAGCACTGCAGAGGGTTCGAACCACCAGCAGTCACCTCCTGTCATACATGCTACCACTGAGCCATTGTGTCCTCCCCTTCGTGTCTTTTAGTAACAACAGAAAATTATAACACTTTCCATTGCATTCTCTCTTGAGCAACTGGTCCTCAAAGTGGCCTAATAAAGAACACATATGATATCAATCAATTTTACATTTAACTAATTGCAAAACTTTCTACAAATATACAAAGATAAATTGATAAAATATTCTGCTAAATTGTTAAGCAAGAATATGTTACTATTCTATTTTTCAGCAGTAAAAATCCTGTTTAGCTCTATAATACAATACTGAGAGATTGGAATATGACTACAAGAATATAACTTACCAAAGCATTCCTAAAAAGGTACAAAATATACTCTAATATACTCAAGTATACAGTACATGATAACTATAAATTAAGAGAATTTATAGAAATAAAGAGAATTTATATAAATAAATTAGAAGAGAGCACAGTAAAATATGAGGTACATTTAATTATCAATAGTGAATAAACATTATTACTACAACACTGCAATTTATAATACAAACAAGATCATATATTAGTTATACAGACCTAACACAGAACCAATGATTTAGTGTGCGAAAATATAAATGTTTTCCAAAGTCAGATAAGAATAGCACTGGAAAATAAAACTCATGACTTTCAGTCATACTCAATATGACACTGGGTATTAGTAATTTTACTAATAAATACCAGGATACAGTAACCTTAGGATAAAAGAAAATAACATCTATGAAGAACTCTGTTATTGTACAACCCTAAAGTCTCTACAGATCACTGTCACAAATAAACGACTCACACAAAAAGAGATTTATATTCATGTGGTAAGACCCCTCTTCTGGGGTAAAAGGTGTGGTTGATTGAGTAATCGTTCAGGTTGGACAGACGAGATGTGTAAATATCTGCAAAACGGAAGAGGCGACGAGAGAAGTATGTTGGATTGTCGTGTGTTCTGAAGACACTCCCAAACCGGGGGTTGAATAAATTCTTTGTCTTCTTTCTATAAAGAGAGAAACATTGTTATTTGATATACTTCTCATTCAAACTGGTTGGAGATATCGTTATCTGACATAGTAATAATGAATTTGAAACATGAGGGGGAAAAAATAAATTTTTCTGAGATTTCTAACAAGGAAGAAATCAATATGCAGTAACTACAAAACAATGTTATCTTTACAGGCAGATATGCCTGATAGGAAAAATGTATACATGTCAGGCAAAAGAGGGGAATAGAAAAAACAAAGAAAGCTGGTTTGGTGAAGAAAGAAATTCTCTGTTTATGAAATAAATATATATATATATATATATATATATATATATATATATATATATATATATATATATATATATATATATATATATATATATATATATATATATATATATATATATATATATATATATATATGTATATATATTAGTGACCACAACCCACAAATTTAATTCGTTCCTAAAACCTGTTCTTGGGTTGGTTTGTTCATAGGTTAAATATATTTTTCCCATTGAATGCAAGTAAATTCAATTAATCCGTGCCTAGTCACAAAAAATATTCATATTAAAATTTTTGTAGTCAGTATAAACATGAAATACAATACAGGTTAGTATACGCATATCATCTGTAAAAGGAAAATTACATTAATAATAGAAAGGAATTCTACTCTACTAATGTAAAACATGCACATATTCAGATGTACAGTATCCACTAGTTATATCCAGGAAATAATATCAAAGTCCAAAACTTAGAAAAAGTTGTCTCATTCTCCCACTAATAACAAACAGGTAAGAAACAAATAATGTAGGTAAGAAACAGTACTGTATTTACCTCTGCGGATGATTGTTGCCGGCATACGTGGATTGTGGTGGAGGAGGAGGGGGATTAATTTTTGGAAAGAGTCCCCTTCCATAAAAACGTTAGGGAACTCTTCCGATACAGGCTGTATTTCTGGTGATTTCTCTCTCTTTTCTCTTTTGGTAGTTGCTTCCCTGCCTAATGGCACAAGGAAACGATTCAGAGAAATTTGTCTCCTTATTTGGTAAATTTTTCTAAAAATATTCATTGCATTGTCATTTACCATGTTCACTAGTCTATTGCCCACAGTTTTATCTGGATTATGATTCTCAATAAAAGCCTGCACATCATTCCACTTACTAAAAATTTCTTTCACTTCTTCACTGGACACCTTTACCCTCTCATCCCCATCCTCTGCTGACTGTTCCTCTTGGAAACTCTTCACCTGTTCACGCTGCAACTCAATTAATTCATCTTTGGTAAGTTCTTCTTTGTGGTCCTCCACTAGCTCCTTCACATCCTCCTCATTGACCTCCAAGCCCAAACTTTTGCCCCTGGCCACAATTTAATTCACAATTTGAATAGCTAACTCCTGCTTGAAGCCTTCAAAGTCTCAATCCGTCACACAATCTGGGCAAAGTTTCCTCCAGCCGGAGCTCACCGTGCAATATGAGACCTTCTTCCATGCTTTGTCAATGAGGCCAATGCAGTGGAGGATATTAAAGTGGTCTTTCCAGAAATCACGAAGGGTCAATTCCATGTCATTGGTGACCACGAGACACCTGGCAAAAAGACCCTTCCTATACAACTTTTTAAAATTAGAAATTACCTGCTGGTCCATGGGCTGGACGAGAGGAGTGGTGTTGGGAGGTAGAAATTTGACATTAATAAAGTAGTAGTGTATAGCAAGATCTTCTTCCACACCTGGAGGATGGGAAGGAGCATTATCCATTATGAGGAGACACTTAAGGGGAAAATCAATTGCCTCAAGATATTTCTTCACTTCTGGTGCAAACACTTCAATCAAACACTCTAGAAATAAAATTCGCATGACCCAAGCCTTTGGATTTGACCTCCACATTACCAAAAGGCTAGCCTTCAACACGTTATTGCGCTTAAAAACACGTGGATTTTCTAAGTGGTAAACTAGCATTAGCACACAATAAAAGCGTAAGCCTGTCTTTCATTGGTTTGTGGCCAGGCATTGATTTCTCCTCTTGGGTTATATAGGTTTTTTAGGCATTTACTTCCAAAAGAGTCCCGTTTCATCAGTTAAGAACTTATTGAGGGATATAACCTTCACACTCGATAAACTTAACGAATTCCTTCACGTAAGTATCTGCTGCCTTTTGGTTGGAACTAGCCGCCTCTCCATGACGCTAAGAATCCCTGTTCGTCGACAAGTGTTCAAACCAGCTTCAGCTAGCTAGAAATAAGTCAACTTTCGCGCCACTAGAACTCGGAGAGTTCGCTACTAACTCTTGGTGGATTTGTAAAGCCTTAGCACATATTATGGCCTCGCTAATACCATCTCCAAACAGATGTTTTTCAATTATCCACAGCAACAATAATTTGTCTACCTCTTGTATTAAGTGTGACCTTATCTTCGTTAATATATTTACTCCCTTAGCCACGACAGCCACCTTATAGATCTCTTTACTCTTTCAAATAGTACAGATAGTCGATTTGGCCATGTTATAATGCGTGGCGAGATAAGACACATGAACAACATTTTCATTATTAGAAATTATTTCTTCCTTCATATCCACTGTTATGCATCTAGGGTGTTTGACACCACTGTCACTAACGCTTTTAACTTTCTTAGGAGCCATGATGAGGGTTATCCGAGAGGCAAAACAATGGAAAATAAAGCAAGAACTATGAACAGATCTCGAACTACACAGCGTGGGCACCAATGCAGACCTGAGAGCTGCGAGTGGGAAACGCGGTCACCTGGCCGACACGTGTGTTCGTGGGTGAGTTTTTGTTCGTCATTTGGGGTCAAAATTTTTTCAAAATTTTGTTCGTGGACTGGTTTGTTTGAGGGTTGGGGTTACAATTGTGTGTGTCAATACATATATATATATATATATATATATATATATATATATATATATATATATATATATATATATATATATATATATATATATATATATATATATATATATATATATATGTGTGTGTGTGTGTGACCCCAACCCAGGAACTTAATCCATTCCAAAAAAGTGTACTTGGGTTGGAAAGTTCGTGGGTTGGATTTGATTTTCCCATTGAAAACCATGAAAATCCAATTAATCCATTCCAGGTCACCACAAATATTCATTTCAAAATTTTTTGTCATGAAAAACAGTAAATATAATGCCTGTTATAAGCAAATATACTCTGTAAAATGAAAATAGCAAACATAATTAAGGAAAATAAAATTAATAATAGAAATACAATACTGTATTTACCTTTGTGGACGATTGTTGCTGGCATACATGGATGGTGGTGGAGGAGGAGGAGGAGGGGGATTTATTTTTTTGGAAGGAGAGTCCCCTTCCATAAAAACATTAGGGAACTCTTCTGATACAGCTGTATTTCTGGTGTTTTCTCTCTCTTTTCTCGTTTGGAAGCTGCTTCCCTGCCTACTGGGACAAGGAAACGATCCAGAAAAATGTTTCTTTTTCTTCTTTGGTAAACTTTTCTAAAAATATTCATTGCATTGTCATTTACCATAATCACTACTCTATTGCCCACAGTTTTATCTGGGTGATGATTCTCAATAAAAGCCTGCAGATCATTCCACTTACTAAAAATTTCTTTCAAACATATTAATTCATCCGTGGTAAGTTCTTTGTGGTCCTCCACTAGCTCCTCCACATCCTTCTCATTGACCTCCAAGCCCGAACTTTTGCCCGTGGCCACAGTTTCATTCACAATTTTTATAGCTAACTTCTGCTTGAAGCCCTCAAAGTCTCTATCAGTAACACAACCTGGCCAAAGTTTCCTCCAGGCGGGCTTCAGTGTACAATATGAGACCTCCTTAAATGCTTTTTCAATGAGGCCATTGCAGTGGATGATATCAAAGTGGTCTTTCCAGAAATCACAAAGGGTCAAATCCGTGTCATTGGTGACCTGGAAACACCTTTCAAAAAGACCCTTCGTATACAACTTTTTAAAGTTAGATATTACCTGCTGGTCCATGGGCTGGAGGATAGGAGTGTTGTTGGGAGGCAGAAATTTTACTTTAATGAAGTCGTTATGTATAGCGAGATCATCTTCCACACACCTGAAGGATGGGCAGGAGCATTATCCATTATGAGGAGACACTTAAGAGGCAAATTTTTTTCCTCAAGATATTTCTTCACTGGTGGCGCAGACACTTCAATCAACCACTCTAGGAATAAAATCCGCGTGACCCAAGCCTTTGTATTTGACCCCCTCATTACTGGGAGGCTAGCCTTCAATACATTATTGCGTTTAAAAACACGCAGATTTTCAGAGTGGTAAACTAAAAGAGGCTTGATCTTACAGTCCCCACTAGCATTAGCAGACAATAAAAGGGTAAGCCTGTCTTTCGTTGGTTTGTGGCCAGGCAATGATTTCTCCTCTTCTATTATATAGGTTCTTTTGGGCATTTTCTTCCAAAAGAGTCCCATTTCATCACAATTAAACACTTGATGCGGGATATAACCTTCACTCTCAATATATTTAGCGAATTACTTTAAGTAGGAATCTGCCATTTTGAAAGAGGCCCATAAATTATTAATAATTTAATAAATCAATTTTCCGACCTACCTGGCATGTGTGGTAAATTCAAACTTAGCAAGCCAAAAAGTTTTTTACCGTGGCACACAAATGCACAGCTAGCAGCACTGCTGTATACTTATATAAAAAGTTAATGGCTTTATTTATTTACTTGTGTATGTATTTGGTTATATGAATGACAATATTGAATTTATTGACAAAATTACCAAATGTACAGCTGTAAATACGATTTTATGCGGAATAGTTTGTTGGGCATGGAGAACAAATACATTGTCACACGGCATTATTGTATACATATATATATCAAGTTAATGGTATATTTTATTTATTTGTTTGTGTAACTGGTTATCTGAAGAGAGATTATATTTATTTACAAAATTACCAAATACATAGCTGTAAATACCATCTTAATGCAAAATAGTTTGTTGAGAGTTGTGAAAGATCATGTTGTCATGCAGCATTAGAACATAAAGAAGAAGAACCATCGCTCAATTTACTCTTGCACGCAATATTGTTATTGTCCTAATCTGCTCTCTCGTTGGTTTCATTCGTGTTCGCATATTATTGACCTCACTATGTCTCCCAAGTGTAGTGGTGATATTTATGAAGGCAGTGCTGCAAAGAAAAGGAAAGCCATCACCATGGAAATTAAAGTTGAAATAGTAAAATGCTCGGAAAAGGGAGAAAATGCTATGAACATTGGCTGCTCACTGGGGTTAGCCCGTTCGACTGTGTGGACGATCATTAAGGATTACGATCCCATCCTTAAGCATGTGAAAGGTTCTACTCCTATGATGTCTACTGTGATTACTAAGCATTGCAATGGCTTTACAATCAAGATGGAGAGATAATTAGTGCTTTGGCTTGATGACCAGCATTGACGGTATATCCCAGTGAGCCTCATACTGATACAGGTAAAGGCTTAAAGATTGTTCGATGCTGTGAATAGTGAAAAGAGGAAGGGAGTGAAAGTGAAGAGTATATGGCCAGTAGGGGTTGGTTTAATCGTTTTACGAGTCATGCTAATTTGCATAACCTAAGGGAGCAAGGTGAAGCTGGTAGTGGCGATGAAAAAGCAGCAAAAGAGTTTGCCAGTGTGTTAGCAGAAATAACTAAGGACGAAGGCTACCGTGCTGAACAAGTATTTAATGTGAATGAGTCTGGCTTGTTTTGGAATTGTTTGCCTAGTCGTGAGTACATCACCAGGGAGAAGACAGCACCAGGTTAATACTGCTGGAGACTGCAAGCTGATGCGTTTGTTGGTTTACTTCGCAGAAAATCCAAGGGTACTCAAGGGTATTTGGAAGATTCAACTGTTAGTCATCTGGAAGTTGAAAAAGAAGGCTTGGATAACCCTTTAGATATCTGAGAACTGGTTCAACAACAATTTTTGCCAGAAGTGGAGAGGTTCTGTACTTCCAAGAGTCTGCTCTTTAAGGCAGTGTTTCTCAACCTTTTTTAAATCAAGGAGCACTTGTAGAGTAATTAAAACTCTGAGGAGCACTTAATATATCAGTAAGTTAAAATTATCCATAAAATTGTATAATACGAAAATTGTAAAAAAAAGGCTCTTGAAATAAGCATGTATATTTAAGACAATACAATATATTATATCAAGTATGCTTGTGTGAGACGTGTGCTTGATGTGCTTTGGAAATTTTTTTAAAGTTAGGCCTTATATGTGATAACCATATTCTCATTTCCTCATCAATACATCTTTTTTTTTTTTTTTTTTTTTTATGATTGTGACACCAGGACGGGCCAAAAAAAAAAATTATAAAATAAAACAGCCCTCATCGGCCCTGGGCACGAAAAATACATAAAGAGAAACAGAGATGGAGTGTAATGACTTGTCAGATGTGAAGGGATAAAAGATGTGTGATGAATATCCAAGAATATTCAGCGTAGCTGTAGGCATAGAAAAAGATCCATAACTGAAGGAAGACTTAACATCGAACTGTCCTGGACAGACCTATTTAAGTTCAAAAAACCTTCAGCTGTAGTATCGCAACGGGCGGCTGGTGCCATGAGCCAACCTACTACATGACTGATCAATTTTTACATTTAATGTTGGTGAATGCAGAAAATCCTAATTCACAGAGGTATGATGTGAACTGCAATAAAATATTTAGTGCCTTACGAGTTATTGAAGGATATTCTTCTTTGATGGAAATCCAAAATTGATGAATGGGCATCTGTTTATGTTTGATTTTCAAGATGTCCCTCACGGTACTTGGGTCAAAGGATTAGCGCTGATTCCTGTACTAAAATATCATTATAGCTGCTTCTCACACACTTTAGGACGGGTTTTTCTAAGATTTAATATCAACCATTCATGAGACAGATAATGATCGATTTAAATCCCTTGACGAAGGGAAAAGGGGAAGAATTATCCATTCCTTTTTAAAGATTAAGGAAATAAGTATCCAGTTTAAAATATCAAGCGACACAGACTTGACTCAGATATGGGAGCCACGTGCCTATTCTTAGCATTTTTTTTAGATACAGATATTTTTATGTAAAAATATCATAAATTACTCTTTCATTAACTGGGGCGACCTGGCTACCTTTCAGGGCGCACCAGTGCACCTGGGCTCACCAGTTGAGAAACGCTGCTTTAAGGAGTTGATAGTGCTGGACAATGCCCTTGGTCACCCTCCCCATTTGGATGACTTTCATCCTATGTGAAGGTGGTTTACCTTCCATCTAATACTTCAGCATTCTTACAGCCAATGGATCAGGGAGTTATTGCCTCTTTCATGGCCTACTACTTCCAAAGGACAATCGCTACAGCTCTCAGGTCAAATGAGAAAGACAAGAACTTGACTTTCAAGGAGTTTTGGAAGTCGTACAGTATTCTTCAGGCCATGGAGAATATTGCTGATTCTTGGGAGAAAGTTAAGCAGACGAACTTGAATGGGGTACGGAAGAAACTGTGCCCCTGGTTTGTGAATGACTTTTGTGGCTTTGAGGAGACAATTTGAGTGTCACCAAAAACGTAGTTCCCTGAAGTAAGGAGCTCAAGTTGGAGGTGGAGCCTGATGATGTAACAGAGCTGCTGGAATCTTATGTAAAAGTGTTATCTGATGATGACCTCATTCAACTGGAGAAGCAGATGGTTGAAAAGGAAGAAGAAATACCAATCCCAGAGCCCAAGAGATTCACAACCAGGGAATAGGAAAAATCTTTTGCCCTTATAGAGAAAGGCTTGGCAAAGCTCAAGGTGCAAGACCCCAACACTGCTAGGTACACTAAGGTTACCAGAGTGATCACTGATTTCCTGCGATGTTACAAGGAAATATATGAGGAGAAGAGGACATTCTTTCAGACTCGACTTGACCAATTCTTCGTGAAGGTAGAGACCTCCCAACATATCCTCTACCCTCTACCTCAGGTGCCTCTAGACTCACATGCCCCAGTATCTCCAGCATCTGATGCAGGTTCTCATGCCTCTCCAGACTCACCTGCCCCAGTCTCCTCAGCACCTGCCTCTCTATCTTCCTCCTACTTATAGGCCTGTCTGTCTCTCCCTCCCTTGCAACGCCCCTTTCAGTGTACAAGCCGACCACATGGTAAAGGTAAACAATACTGTATAGTGTACTTTTACTATTTTCATGTCTTAGATCAAGAACTTAGATTATTCTTCTATGTTTTACAATATTTATTTTTATCACTGGAGGGGGACCCTGAATCTTAGTACATATATGAAAGTGGCATCAGGGAGGACTGTAAAATTTACACAAGTCTTGATGAAACACTATACTTCAAATATACTGGTTGAAGATGGTAAATGACTCAATATAAGTTCCTCAAACGCCAGGTATGCAAGCTTTCAAAGTCTGCAAACCTCCATCATAAGGCAGTTAACTAAACACTGATGAATTGAACCCTCCTGGAAAAAGACTGTAGTTGGGAAGTTCCACTTCCACAGAGAAGAATATCTTTTTCCAGGAGTAAGTCCTCCACACCCAGTGCTTAAGTCTTAATGTTCCTCGGTGCCCATCTGAGAAATCCAGTGATATAATGTGAAGAAAGGGAATCTCTGTTTATATAGGAAGTGGCAAAAGAGAAAACTGGAAAATTTACACAAGTCTTGATGAAACACTATGCTTCAAATATTCTGGTTGAAGAGGGTAAAGAGAGAAGTATTTCCCATCGAGGTAAATTTTCCTCTTTGGAAATGATTCTTCAAAATAAGTTCCTTGAAGACCAGGTATGCGAGTTTTCGAAGGCAGTTAACTAAATACTAATAAACTGAACCCTTCTGGAAGACAATGGTTGAGAAGCTCCGCTTCCACAGGGAAAATACTATCTTTTTCGAGGCATAAGTCCTCAACAACCAGTGTTTAAGTCTTGAGGTTCCCCAGTCACCATCCTTGGAATCCGCAGGTATAATGTGAAGAAAGGAAATCTTTTAAACATATATCATATCATACGGAAGTGGTAAAATACAGGACTGCAAAACTTTCACAAGTCTTGATGAAAAACTATACTGCATATATCCTGGTTGAAGAGGGTAAAGAGAAAAGCACCTTCCATTGGGGTAAATTCTCTTTTCCAGAAGTAATTCTTCAATATAAGTTCCTCGAAGTTCAAGTATGCGAGCTTTCGAAGTCTGCAAGCCTCAATCGTGAGACAGTCAACTAAACACTGATGAATAGAACCCTCCTGGAAAAAGATGATGGTTGGAAAGCTCAACTTCCACTGGGGAAAGAATATATCTTTCCAGGTGTAAGTCATCAACAACCAGTGTTTAAGTCTTAGAGTTCCTCGTTGTCCGTCAAAGGAATCCGCTAATATAATGTGAAGAAAGAAGGTCTCTGTATATATTTGGAAGTGCCATTAGAGAGGACTGCAAAATTTACACAAGTCTTGATGAAACACTATGCTTCAAACATCCAGGTTGAAGAGGGTAGAGGAAGAAGCATCTCCCATCGAGGTGAATCCTCTTCTCCGGAAATGATTCTTAAACATAAGTTCCACAAACACCAGGTATGCAAGCTTTCGATGGCTGCTAGCCTCCATCGTCAGGCACTTAACTAAACACTGATGAATTAAACCCTCCAGAATAAAGACAATGGTTGGGAAGTTCCACTTCCACAGGGTAAAGACTATCTTTTTCCAAGCGTAACTCCTCCGCAACCAGTGTCTAAGTACCTCGGTGCCCGTCTGAGGAATTCGGTGCTATAATGTGAAGCAATGGAATCTCTGTACATATATTATATAGAAGTGGCATCAAAGAGGACTGCAAAATTGACACAAGTCTTGATGAACAATTATTCTCCATATATTTCAGTGGACGAGGGTATATTCTTTTCTTTGGAAATGAGTTTTCAACATATGTTTCTCAAAGACCAGGTATGCAAGCTTTCAAATGCTGCAAGCCTCCAACATTAGCCAGTTACCTAAACACTGATGAATTGAACCCTCCTGAAAAACGACGATGGTTGGGAAGCTTACCTTCCACAGGGGAAAGAATATCTTTTTCCAGGCATAAGTCCTCAACAACCAGTGTTTAAGTCTTAATGTTCCTCACTGCCTGTCAGAAGAATATGATGATATAATGTGAAGAAAGGGGGTCTCTGTACATATATGGAAGTGGCATCAGAGAAGACTGCAAAATTTACACAAGTTTTGATGAAACACTATGCTTCAAATATCCAGGTTGAAGATGGTAAATAGAGAAGCATCTCCCATCGAGGTAAATTCTATTCTTTGGAAATGGTTCTTCAAGATAAATTCGAAGAACAGGTATGAAAGCTTTTGAAGGCTGCAACCCTCCATCGTCAAGCACTTAACTAAACACTGATGATTGAAAACTCCTGGAAAAAGAAAATGGCTGAGAAGATCTGCTTCCACAGGGGAAAGACTATCTTTTTCAAGGTGTAAAGTCATCAACAACCAGTGTTTAAGGTCCTCGGTGCCCGTCCAAAGAATTCGGTGATATGATGTGAAGAAAGGGAATCTTTGTACATATATATTATATGGAAATGGCATCAAATAGGAATACAATATTTACACAAGTCTTGATGGACCACTATGCTTCGAATATCTCAGTTGAAGAGGTGAAAGAGAAAAGCATCTCCCATAGAGGTAAATTCTCTTCTCCAGAAATGATTCATAAACATAAATTTTCAAAGAACAGGTATGCGAGCTTTCGAAGGCTATAAGCCTCCAACGTCAGGCAGTTAACTAAACACTGATGAATTGAACCCTCCTGGAAAAAGATGATGGTTGGAAAGCTCTGCTTCCACAAGAGAAATAATATCTTTTTCCAGGTGTAGGTCCTCATCTACCCTTGTTTAAGTCTTATTGTTCATTGGTGCCCGTCCTTGGAATCCGGTGATATAATGTGAAGAAAGGGGATCTCTGTACATATATATGGAAGTGGCATAAAAGAGGACTGCAAAGGTTACGCTAGTCTTGATGAAACACTATGCTTCAAGTATCCTGGTTGAAGAGGGTAAAGAGAGAAGAATCTCCCATCAAGGTAAATTCTCATTGGAAATGGCTCTTCAACATAAGTTCCTCAAAGAGTAGGTATAAGAGCTTTCAAAGGCTGCCAATCTCCATCATCAAGCAGTTTTTTTTTATGATTTTGATACCAGGACAGGCCAAAAAAAAACAAAATATAATTAAATCTGCTCTCATCGACCCTGGGTATGAAGAAAACATAAAGTTAAGAGAAACAGAGATGGGGAGTGTTGTGACTTTTCAGATGTGAAGGGATAATTAGAGAAGTGTAACGAATATCCAAGAATATTCAGTATTGACGTAGGCACAGAAAATTAACTAAACACTAATAAACTGAACCCTCCTGGAGACAGACCATGGTTGAGAAGCTCCGCTTCTGCAGGGGAAAGAATATCTTTTCCAAACATAAGTCCTCAACAAACAGTGTTTAAGTCTTAATGTTTCTCGGTGCCCATCCGAGGAATACATTGATATAATGTGAAGAGTGGGAATCTCTGTACTTATATTATATGGAAGTGGCATCAGAGAGGGCTGCAAAACTTAAACAAATCTTGATGAAAAATTATGCTTCAAAAATCATTGTAGAAGATGGTAAAGAGAGAAGTTTCCAGAACAAGCCGAACTCATCCAGGTTAAACACTTGTTCAGTATAGTAACCAACCTCGCTAATTATCTCTGTCAATGCACTAGAAAAATCACCTGCTGCTTTCTCATCACCACTAGCAGCTTCACCTTGAACAGTATGGTTATGCAAATTACCAATAGCCTTAAATCACATAAAACAACCCCTACTGGCCAGTCTTCGCTTTCACTTCGTTCTCCTTTTTTTTCTTTTCACGGCATTAAACAATCTTTTAGCTTTTTCTTGGATCAACATGAGGCTCAAAGGGATATGCCATTGATGATGGTCATCCATCCAAAGCACTAACAACCTTTGCATTTTCATCATTAGGCCACTACTCTGCTTAGTAATAACAGTGGACTTTATAGGAGCAGCACCTTTCACATGTTCAAGGATGCAATCTTTATACTTAATAATAGTTGTTGGAAGATTTTTACTATACCTAACTTCACTTCCACAGCGATGGCTTTCCTTTTCTTCGAAGCACTACCATAGGAAAAATCTCCTATACACTTGAATGAAATAATACAGGCCAAAAATTATCACAAACATGAGCAAAACAAACCGAAGATCAAAAAATCATAAGCACAATATGGTGTACAAGCTAGAGCTGGGCGACACATCTTCCACAGTCTAATGCCGCATGACGACATAGTCTCCCACCATGGTCAACAAACTGTTCTGAGGGCGAAGTTCGTATTTACAACTATGTACATGTATTTGAAAATTTTGTAAATAAATTCAAACTAGGTCCTTTATATAACCAAATACATAAGTAAATAAATAAATAAAAACATTAACTTGATATATTCGTACACAACAATGCCACGTGACGATGTATTCTTCCGCTACGCTCAACAAACTGTTCCGCATGAATACTGTATTTACGACTATGCATTTGGCAATTATGTAAGTAAATTCAGACTCGACCCTTAGCATAGCTAAATACATATACAAATAAATAAATAACTGCATTAACTTGATATATATGAACGTAAAAATGGCACTTGATGACGTATTTATCCGCTACTCTCAACACACTGTTAAGCACGTGAAGTTTGTATTTACAACGCAAACCACGTAGGTTGAAAAATTGCTTTATTAATAATTTACGGGAAGTGCATCATAACTACGAAACATCGTAAGTCAAGAATCCCCCATATATATATATACACACAGAAGCTCCTCGACTTACAAACATCCAAGATACAAATGATGTGGACTGCATAATGTGATTACCTAATTGTGATTACCTAATTGTGTTTACGGGAAAGAGCCCAAAGCTCGTATCTTCCCGTCTCCTGATCGGTTCCATTTTAGACTTAGTGATACTTATCGTACCTGTCCTTAAAACTATGGATTGAGACAGCATTAACTACCTCCTCGCTTAGCCAATTCCAATTATCAACTACTCTTACACTGAAAAAGTATTTCCTTACATCCTGCAAAGAACTTTTCTTACGAAGCTTCAAACTATGACCTCTAGTTCTAGAGCCAGCCATATCGAAATATCGATCCCTATCCACTCTATCATAACCATGAAGGAATTTAAAGACTGTCACCATATCCCCCCTTACTCTTCTAGCTTCGAGTGATGGCAAGTCTAATTCCCTCAGCCTCTCATCATAACCGAGATTGCGTATTTCTGGCACCAGTTTCGTGGCATGTCTTTGAACTTTTTCAAGCTTAGCTATGTGCTTTTTCAAGTGCGGATTCCAAAAGGGGGCTACATATTCGAGTTTTGGCCTCACATAGGTTACATAAATATTTCTGAACATTTCCTTGTCCATGTGCCTGAAGGCTACCCTTACATTTGATAAGAATGCATATGCTGCCCTTACTATGCCATTTATATGTATTTCTGGAGACAAATCTGCCAGTATGTTTACTCCTAGATCTCTCTCATTTTCTGTCTCTTGAAGTTGTACTCCAGCCACCGAGTAGTCAAGCTTGGGCCTTCTTGCACTTGTACCCATTCTCATTACCTTACATTTTGAGGTATTGAATTTCATTAGCCACTTTTCTGACCACTCATGCAGATTATTTAGATCCTCCTGAAGTTCTCTACCATTGTTCTCGTTTTTTACTTTCTTCACAATCTTTGCATCATCTGCAAACATATTCATGAATGAATTTACACACTCTGGTAGGTCATTTACATATACAAGGAACAAAAGTGGCCCTAAAACTGAACCCTGTGGAACTCCACTACTAACTCTTCTCCATTCAGACACTGAGTGTCTTACTCTAACCCTCTGTTCCCTTCCTTCTAAGTAAGTTTTTATCCATTCCAAAACATTTCCACCTATTCTAGCCATTGAGTGCAGCTTCCTAATAAGTCTCCCATGTGGAACAGTGTCAAACGCTTTCTGGAAGTCTAGGAATATGCAATCTGCCCAGCCCTCTCTTTCCTGTAAGATTTGGCTTACCTCATCATAAAATTCTAATAAGTTTGTTACTGTTGATCTACCTTCTCTGAAGCCATGTTGCCTCACTGACAAAAAGTTGAAGGATTCCAAGTGAAGAGAGATATGTTTCCTTAGTAGTTTCTCCATAACTTTGCAAACTATGCTGGTCAAGGAAACTGGTCTATAGTTCAGAGCCGTATCCCTCCTTCCCTTTTTGAAGATAGGTATCACATTTGCTTGTTTCCAGCATCTTGGAATCTCCCCCGACTCCAGTGACTCCTTAAATATGATACTTAGTGCCACTGATATTGTGTTTGCGCATTTTTTAAGCACATGAGGGGATATGTCATCAGGACCTGTAGCTTTATGAACATCTAAATCCATCAGCGCTTTGCATACCTCTGTGGCTGTAAGGTTGATGTTCTCTAATACCGGCCCTTGAGCTTCTATCACTGCAATCTGAGGGGGTGGGGTATTTTCTACTGTAAATACTGACTGAAACTCCTTGTTCAATTCTTTGCAGATCTCTTCGTCCGTCTCAGTGATGCTTCCATCCGCTCTCTTTAGCCTTAAAACCTGTTCTTTTACCTTCAGTTTTCCTCTGATAAAGCTGTGGAAAAGCTTGGGATTTTCTTTAGCCTTCCTGGTGATGTCCCTCTCATAATCTCTCTCTGCCTCTCTCCTTTTACTTAGGTAGTCATTTCTTGCTCTTTTGTAGGTTTGCCAGGCATTTATGTTTTTTCTCCTCCTATACCTTTTCCAGCATTTGTCTCTCCACTCCTTAGCTCTTTTACACCCATTATCGAACCATTTCTCTCTGGCATGAATTACACCTACTTTGGTGACAGGTATGCAGCAATCTACTATCTTCCCATATTTCTCACAAAAGATGTCATACATTTCTTGTACAGATTTGTTGTAAAATAAGGTTCTCCAGTCAATAACTGCAAAAAGCTCATTCATTTTGATGTAATCTCCTTTCGGATAGTTCCTCCTCATGTCCTCAGTGCCTCTACTCTCAGGAAGAATATCTTCAATGATATACTCCATCAACAACACACAGTGGTCACTCTTTCCAATTGGTGGTTCATATTCAATATTTTCAATATCCAACACATTATCTGTGAACACTAGATCAAGTAGTGATGGCTCATCCCCACCCCTGGCTCTTGTTGGTTCCATTACATGTTGGTGTAGGAAATTCCCTTGTACGCAATCTAGGAATCTTGCCCCGAATGAGTCCTCACCACTGTGTGGGTCAAGATTTATCCAATCTATCTCTTTATGATTAAAGTCTCCCATAATCAAAATCCTACATTTTTTCTCCCGTGCCATGTTAACAACTGAGTTTATGACTTCAATAGTACCTATATGACTTTCCTCATAAATTTCAAGCCTATTTTGGTTCCTTGGTGGGTTGTATACAACAGTTATTATAATGCTCTCTGACCCAGTATTTATGCGAGCAACAAGAAATTCCCTGAACTCACTTTCTATAGCCAAGTTTATTTCTTCAACTTGAATCCTCTCACTTATGAGCAGTGCTATCCCTCCACCAGTCCTCTCAGATCTTTCAACCCTTAGTATTCTGAAGCCCTTAGGAAAAACTGTGACACTGTTTATGTCCTTACTCAACTTAGTCTCTGTAATTGCTACTATATCTGCCTTACTGTTGTGAATCCTATCTTTTAATTCTACTGCCTTACCAGCTAATCCATCAGCATTTGTGTATAACAATCTTAATGAGGCCCCATCCCCTGATCTTCTGTCATTATCTTCTTTATCTCCCCTTTGTCTGGAAGTATTCCGTAACGAAAATTTTTCTTCTCTTCTTCATTTCTTTCATCATTTAACCTTCTTGCCTCTTGCAACAAGTTTTTGATCTTTCCCATCTCTTCCTGTGTTCTGTATCGTCTAATGAACACTTCTTTGCATTCTTGAAGGTCTTTTAGACTTTTTTTTCTCAACAATATTTCCCTACATGTCTCCCCTCTCTCAAAGGTTACTTTTGTTGGTCTCGGCTTTCCTTCCCTCGAATATTTACCTAGTTGGTGTATGTTTACAATATCCTCAGGACCACATACTACTCCAAGTGTGTGTATGTATGTATGTATGTTACTACCTAATTGTAGTTACGGGAAAGAGTCCCAAGCTCGTAACTTCCCGTCTCCTGATCGGTTCCATTTTGTACTTTGTTATACTTTCCATAAGTGTTCTTAAAACTATGGATTGAGTTAGCATTAATTACCTCCTCGCTAAGCGAATTCCAATTACCATCTACTCTTACACTAAAAAAGTACTTCCTTACATCCTGCAAAGAAGTTTTCTTACGAAGCTTCAACTATGCCCCCAACTTCTAGTGCCAGCCATATCAAAATATCGATTCCTATCCACTCTGTCATAATCATGAAAGAATTTAAAAACTGTCACCATACCCCCCCCTCAATCATCCAGCTTCGAATGATGGTAAGTATAATTCCCTCAGTCTCTCATTATAACTGAGATTATGTATTTCTGGGACCAGTTTCGTGGTACGTCTTTGAACTTTTTCCAGCTTAAGTACGTTCTTTTTCAAGCTCGGATTCCAAAAGGGGGCTGAATATTCAAGCCGTGGCCTCACATAGGTTACATAAATATTTCTGAGCATTTCCTTGTCCATGTGCCTGTAGGCATGTATGTATATACAATATATATATATATATATATATATATATATATATATATATATATATAATATATATATATATATATATATATATATATATATATATATATATATATATATATATATATATATATATATATATACTGGAAACTGGAAAGGACTACAACTCCTACTACTACCACTAGAATAATAATAATAATAATAATAATAATAATAATAATAATAATAATAATAATAATAATACTTTATCACAGTCCGCAGCAACTTCTGCCTGATCATGTCCATGAGGCTGTCTATCATCATTGCAAACAATGAAGAACTTCTATTACAACTACTACTACTAAAGTCAAAGTCAAAGTCAAAAATTTTATTCCATCAAAAATGGCTATTACATGATAATTAATCTAATTACAAATTACAATGTAAAATGTCAAAATAAAACAAATGAAATTTGCAAAGCACAAAATCAAAATATTTACACATCAAAATAAGCATACGTACACTTCGTCTACCCAATGGGAGGATAATAATGAGAATAAAATCACTTATTAAGTAGGTGATTTAAAAGATGAGATTTAAGTGAGGGTAATGTTTGGCAGCTTCTTAAGTTTGCGGGTAAAGAGTTCCAAAGTCTCGGGCCCATTACATTTAAGGCTCTTGCCCCAATATCAGTGGAAGTTCTGGGCACGTAAAAAGAATTCTGATATCTGGTGTTGACGTTATTGATACGCACTTGATTAACTGTTGGCAATGAGAAGAGCCATTCCGGTAATATTCCATGATTTATTTTAAAAACTAAAAGACAGATATTATATATGAACTTCATGTCCATCCTTAGCCAACCCAATCTCTCAAAGAGGGGAGTCACGTGATCATATTTATGCACCCCCCCTATGGCAACTCTTGCAGCAAAATTCTGGAGCCTTTTCACTCGTAACATCTGGGTCTTAGTCGTGGAACCCCAAACACTCAGACAATAGTTGAGAATACTTAAAATCAATGTTTGTACTACAATTACCCTACAATCAGGCTCGAATCTTTCATAGACTCTGTTCAAGTAAATAAGGGTCCCGTTCACTTTTTTCTGTAGTTCATCGATATGAAAATTAAATGTCATGGTACTGTCCATAATAACTCCTAGATTTTTAACCTTATTAGATGGGAAGAGTGAAACATTGTTGAAATTTATACTGATGTTCTCAGGAATGCGGGATAGGTATTGATTTGATCCAAAAATAACAAATTTAGTTTTATTTTCGTTCAGTAAAAGACCATTACTGTTAAAATAACTTTTGGCACAGTTTAATATATCTTCAGCCCTTTTTAAGATTTCAGGAATTCTATTAATGTCACCAGTAAGCATAATCTGGGTGTCATCAGCATACATAACAAGTAGGCAATCTCTTATAAATTGAGGTAAATCATTAACATATATTAGGAAAAGCAGAGGACCCAAAATTGAACCCTGAGGAACGCCAAAACTGATATCTAAAGAAGAAGAGAGAGTCGAGCCCATTCGAACTGATTGAATTCGATCTTTCAGATAATTTTCGAACCAAAATGAGTCAACATGAACTTTGGAAAGTTTTCTCATTAGAATTTGATGGTGTACACTGTCAAATGCTTTAGACAAATCTAACAATAATAAAAGTGATATTTTCTTATTTTCAATATTACTATAAATTTTATCAGTAATTTTAAGTAGGGCCGTCTCGGTCGAAAGTTTAGGCCGAAAACCGTGTTGTTCTTCACATAATAGACAATTTGATTCAAGGAAATTTATTAACTGGGTGGCAACTACCTTCTCAAGTATTTTAGACAGAATGCTGAGAAGAGAGATTGGCCTATAATTTTCAACATTATTAGTGTCTCCACTCTTAAAAACGGGGATGATATAGGGATGCTTCCAGAGGTTAGGATAAATGCCTGTAACAATGGATGTATTAACAATGACTAAAATGAAAAATACTGTAACTGGCAATGAGTCAATTAGGAAGCGAAGTTGTATCCCATCGGAACCACAAGAGTTTGTTGGTTTGAGGTTCTTTATGATAAGAATAAGTGTGACTAAATCGATTGGGTGCGGTCTAAAATTATTGATAATATTTCTTTCAGCTGGAGGCTGGCAATTATGTGGTTGATTAATAATCAAGTCATTATTATCTTGGGACTTTTCATATGTGGACTTACCTATTTCAGCAAAATACTTATTAAAATCATTCACTCGCTTTTCCACATTATCACTGAGAAGGTCAGAATTTTCTAAGATTTCCTTATTTGCAGGAATTATTCTTTTTATAACATTCCAAGTTCCTTTGATATTTCCCTTATACTTGGAAAATTCTTCCCTGAAATGATTTTTCTTCTTTTCGGACAACATTGTTTTAGTAAGGTTTCTTTCTCTTCTATAGGCTCTTTCCATCTCGGAGTTTTGTCTATCAGATTTAAATTGCCTTAGGAGGTCATCTCTCCTTTTCATTTGCTCTTTTAACTGAGAGTCAATCCACGGGGCAGGAGGGCGTGTCATGACTTTGGTTGTAAGAGGGGCACATTCATTTAAACATCTCGTAAAAACATCAGTAAAAGTAGAAACTTGATAATTTACACAATCTGTAGTTAGTATTGAATTTAAAATGTTGTATTCATTAAGAAGAGTGTCGCAGAAACAATTTTGAGAATAATTCTCAAGAGATCGGAAAGTTTTAACAATTGGCGTCTCTTTTCCTTCCTGACATTAACTGTAGCTATTAGAAGCTCGTGGTCTCCTACAGGACAAGGTAAGACATCGTGGTGAACTATAAAACTAGGTGTATTGGTAATTATAAGATCAATTAGGCTGGAGGAATTAGCGGTGATACGGGTTGCTTTATTCACAAGC